>VMDO01032752.1:0-18655 GCA_007922755.1 Pedetes capensis
GGTGGAAGGATAGGTGGATGGGTGGGTGGATGGATGGGTGGGTGGGTGGATGGATGGGTGGATGGGTGGATGGATGGATAGGTGGGTGGATGGGTGGGTGGGTGGGTGGATAGGTGGTGGATGGAGAGATGGATAAATTGCCAGATAAATGGGTATGTTGATTAATGTATGGCTGTTGACTGTGTGGAGGGACAGACGTGTGGATGGGTACGTGCATACACATTTGGCTGGAAGGAAAGATGAATGGATGGGCGAATCGGTAGGAAGATGGATAAATGGATCAATGGCTGGGTAAGTGGGTGGATGAGCGGATGGATGGACAAATAGGTGGATAGGTGGATGGAAGGATGGGCAAATTATTGGATAAATGGGTATGTTGATTAATGTATGGTTTATTGACTGTCTGGGTGGATGGATGGAGGGGTGGATATATTGGTAGACAGATGATGGGTGGGTGATGGATGGGTGGACGGATGGGTGGATGGATGGATGGACTGATGGGCAGGTGAGTGGGTGGATGGGTGGATGAATGGACTAGAGGATGGATAGGTGCATAGATGGAGGGTAGATGGATGGGTGGAAAGGTGGATGGATGGGTGGACAGGTGAATGGATGAGTGGGTGGGTGTGTAGATGGGTAGATGGGCAGGAGGGCAGATGGTGGGCTGAGGAGCGAATCTGGGTAAATGGGTGCCCTGCACAGGGGCCCTGGTGAGCTGTGGCTGAGCAGGTACAGAGTGGGGCGCCGGGGTCGGGTGCATTGCTTGTGCGGGTTCCCCCGAACCCTCCTTCCAGGTATTTCCTCAGCCGTGCAGGCTCCATGAGAAGAAACCTAGCCCCCTAAGAACGGAGCACAGACTCTGGGTGGGTGGGGGAGCGGAGGAGACCACGGCAGCAGCAGCAACCGCTGGCCCTAGGGCTGCGGTCAGGCCGCTCCCTGCGGGTGCCGAGCCAGATTCCGCACAAGCAGGGACGCCGGGGGTGGGGTGGGGGGGGTGAGCGGCGGCGTGAACCCCGTTTCCCCGGCCCCGCCCCGCTCGCCCCCTTCTGAAGGTGGAAACCCGCAGCTGGACCCCCGACACCACCTGCCGACACCACCCTCCAGGGCTTCCCTCCCGTCTCCTCCCTTCTCCTCCCCCGCCCCTTCGCCGGCCTGGGAGGACAGTGGGGACCCGCGCGGGGCGCCGGGCGCACAGCCCGCAGGGGCTGCTGTCAGCGCGGCGGCGAGGAGGGGGCTCCCGCGCCCCGGTCGATGCGAGCGGGGGCCCAGGCTGCGGTTTACACTGAATCCACAAAAATCACCGGAGCTTGAAAAGTGCTCAATACGCCATCGATCGCCAGCTGCCGATCGGTGCGGCCGCCGTAGCGGGCTGGGGAGGCGGGGCGAGCGCGCGGGCTTCTGCCCGGCCACCCGGGGCCGCCCCACGCACCAGGGGCCGCAGCCCCAGGCCCTGGAACTCAAGACCCCATTTCACATACGTGAGCTGGGCCTCCAGGAATGAGAGAGGGCCGCATCCCTGCCGCTGCCCCCATCCTCCTTAGTGCTGTGTGACCTTGAGTTTACTGCCTGACCTCTCTGTGCCTCAGTTGCCCTGTCTGTGAAGGCTTAGGTGCCTTAGCTTCCCTCCTCTTCCTCTCGCTCCGGGCACCTCCTCTTCTCTTCTCAGCTAGGCCACAGGTTTCCAGGCTCAGAGAACAACCTGTACCAAGGTTCAGACACTGGCCAGGGCACCAGGCATTCAGGGAACTGTAAGGGCAAAAGGCCAGGATGTACATCTGGAAGGAGGGGAGTGGGGAGTGGGGAGGCTGGAGGGGGCAGTGGCAAACCACGTGCCTTCTGTGTTTAATCCCAGAGGTACTACGGAGCCTTCGCAGGATGGGGAGAGCGAGGCACAGGCTTCGATGAGCGTCCTGCCCCAGAGATGTGCTTAGGCTTGACCTCAGTGCTGACCTTCGCCTCCAGCCCACTAGTGACCGCTGCCCTCCAAGGTGGTTCTGTCCCCAGCCAGGTGTGGGGACTCCTGGGGGCTCTCCACGTGGGCCAGGACATCAGCTAGGAGTCTGACAGATAAACCAGGAGGCAGAAAAACCGAGAGGAGCCAGAACCTCCCTCCAGCAGCTGGGAAAACCGAGGCACACTGGGAGGGTCCTGCCACCCTCCGCTGCCTCTGGCCTTTGAGCCCAGTCCCCAGCTACCCAGATGACTCCCACTGGCCAGCGTCCAGGGGGAAGGAGAGAAAAGGGAGAGAGAGGATGCGTGGCCTCCCTCGTCCTTCCCATTCCCTCCGGCCCCGCCCAGGGCCCCCAGCACCCCTGTGTGGCCACCCTACCCCCACCCAGCCTCACCCCAAAGGTCATGGAGTTAATTTCGTCCCTGGGTCTCTCACATCTCCAAAATTAATCATTGAAGAAAATGCATTTCTTCAGGGGCCCAAGAAAAGTCAGAAATAACCACAGCATGCGGCAGCTGCTGGAGGGCGGGGCCCACGAGAGGAAGTGTGGCCAAGAGGGGACATGGCCACTAGGGCCTGTAGCCAAGTTTCGGACCACTGAGCTGCACCCCAGCCCTTTTTTTTTTTTTTTTTTTTTTTTTACTTTTTGAGACACAGTCTCACTAAGTTACACAGACTGTCTCTGGTCTCGAACTTGCAATCCTCCTGCCTCTGCCTCCCGAGCTGCTGGGATTACAGGCATGCGCCACTGCGCCGGCTTGAGTGACTGTTTGAAAATGTAGATGGATAGATAGCCAGCAATCCCAGCGCTGGGGAGGCTGAGGTGGGAGGATGGCGAGTTCCAGGCAGGCCTGGGCCTCAAGAGACCCTGTCTCAAAACAAACAAACCAAATCAATAAAATCCTAACTGCACCAGCCCTAGTGAGCCCTGCTCACTGAGGTCTGGCTTTGATCACTGCATAACAAGCCCTGTGCTGAGGCTTTTGAAATTGATGGTCCTGCTGCTCCCATTTTACATATTTGGAAACTGAGGCACAGCTTGGAAAAGTAGCCTGCCTAAGGCCACACAGCTGAGATTCAAACAAAATTCCAAGAGCTTTGCACAATCTTGTTTAATTGTCACAACCATCCTAATCCTGAGTGAGAAAACCAAAGCCACCTGCCCAGGGCCACTGGCACAGGTGGAAATTCAGATGTGTCCGTCTCACACCTGCAGCTATGCCAGGACCCCTCCTTGCCCACCCTCTTCAATTGCGATATTGAGGCTTGGCCTGTGGGAAGCAAAATGGGAGTGCTTGGCCCCCAGGATCTACTTGCCAGAAATCAATGAAGTCAAAAGACACGGAGATGCACCCAGATCCACAGAAGGGTGGGTCACAGCACCCATAAGATGTAAACAACTCAGATGTCCATCAATTGGTTACACCCAGAAAAGCCCATCCCCACAATGGAGCATCACACAGCCCTGAACAGAAGTGAGGCTCTGACCTGCTCTACAGTGTGGAGAGACTGTGAGGACCAGACACAAAGGACCTCACAGCATGTGACTCCAGTGGTAGGAAACGTCCAGAACAGGCAAATCTAGAGACAGGAAGTGGATTCTCCGAGGCTTGGGGCTGAGGTGGAGTAGAGTGACTGCCATGAGAAGAGGCTTCCCTTGGCATGATAGGGTGTTTCGGAACAAGATTACAGTGGTACTTGCACAGCATTGTGCCTATACTGAATTGTTGCTTCAAAATGGTGAAATTTGTGTTATGTGAATTTTACATCAATGAAAAAGAGAAGGTACAGAAGTCTGAGCAGCCCATCCCCATCACTGAGTGCCTGTGTTTCAGGGATGTTGGGTTACAAATTTTAAACCCCTGTTTGTCCAGCTACAGACATGCAAGAGTGGAGTCTTTATTATTACCCATGTTATCATTCTCAATTGGTTTCAGTGTGTTATGCTTCCACTATGCTATCTTGCTGCTTGCCAGGAAAAAAATGTGCTGGGACCATCCCTGCTGCCCAAGCAAGGGGGATTGACAAATAGTGGATGTCACATCCTTGGGTGGAGCTGGTGACAGATCTGGGGGCTCCGAGGGTAGCCTCCGCAGGACCCCAGGCTGTGTCCTCCTGAGTCTCTGCCTCCAACCCCCGCCTATCTGCACGGAGCAGAATCCGGCCAGAATTCAAGGAATTCCTTTTATGCCACCCCTGGGAAAACCTCCTGGCTTTAACCCCAACCAATTCAGAGGACAAAGAGAAGAAGGAGATGGAGGGAGGGAAGAAGAAGAGAAAGAGGAGGGGAAAGAGGAAGAGAGAGAGGAGGAGAAAGAAGAGAAAGGAAGAAAAGGAGGAGGCAGAGGAAGAAGAGAGGAGAGTAGGAGGGAGAGGTGGGAGGAGGAAGAGGAGAGGGAGGAGGGGGAAGAGGAGGAGGAGGAGAAGGAGGAAGAGGAGGAGGAGGTCACTCTGCTCTGCCCGGGTCCCTTCTGTGGGCTCTGATCTGAGAAGGGAAGTTCGCGGGGCCCCTAAGACATAAAGCTGGGGCTCCCTTCCCTCGGGAGCCCTTGGGCAGCCCTGGGCAGGTGCCACCTTCTCGCAGATGACAGCTTTGAGGCTCAGAGGGCGCCGCCCACCTGTCCACTCGCGGGCGGTGGGGACAGGATTCGAACCCGCACCCCGAGGCCCCTGCCTGGGATGGGGATCTTTTCTACACAAGGGCCCAGCGGCCAGGAAGCTCGCTGGGGCCCTGTTAGCGGCCGTCGCTGTTGTCACGATTATCACGGAGGGGGTGGCGGGAGCCGGGCGCCCGCGCCCCTCCCCAAAGCCCTCTCCGAGCTTATTAAGCGCCTCGGGCCGCGGCGATCGATGACCGCTGGGCGCCGGCTGCAGCACCGCTCCGGGCCGCCGAGGCGCGCATGCGCGCGGGCGCCCCATTGATCCGCGCAGCTCCGCATCCTTCGCTGCCGGCCCTGCCCCTCCTCCCGCCGCGTTGCCAGGCAACCGCGGCCCGGTGCGCTGCGATTGGCCGGCCGCTGCCGGGCTCCCCGGGCGCGCGTGGTCAGTTGGTCAGCTCGGCGCGGCGTGGCCGGGGGCCCTGGCTCCGGGCGCGGGTCGATGCCGCCTCCCCGCTGACCTTTCCCGGCTCAGGGAGGGGCTGCGGGCCGGGGCCGCCTTGGGAAAAAAGTTTATTGACCGGTCCTTATCTCGGGGACGCACGCAGGGGCGACTGAACGGCCAGGGAGGGAGCGGCGGCGAGGACCCCTGCGCCGGCTCCATCCCGTGCCTGGGGATCCAGGGAGGCCAGAGCCTCAGGGATGGGCAGGGCAGGGTGAGGCTGGCGCCCAGAAAGTGGCCGAGACTTCAGAGGCCTCCGCAGGCCGGCACCTGCACCCCCAACCACGCACCTGGTGTGACAGGGACCCGCACCCTGCCTGCAGCCCGGAGCCTGTGAGGAGGAACGATCATCTAAACGCGAATGCAGGGCTGGGGTGGGAGCTGTAGGCCAGTGGGTAGAGGGCCTGCCTGGCATGCGGGAGGCCCTGGTTCACCCCCAGCCCTGCATTCGCGTTTAGATGCGGGATGATGAGGGAAATTATGAGGGAAAACGTGAGGTTGAGTCCCAGGGCTTAGGGAGGCTGTGGGTGTTCACGCCCAACTGACAACCCAATCTAACAGAGCTTCGTAAAGCACAAAGGCCCAACTCAGCCGCAGACTTCAGAAAGGCCACTGGGGGGTGGGGGCCGCTAGTTTAGAAAAACAAGATCCAAACGCCCCAACAATGCACTGCAGTTATTAAGAACAACTGGGTATCAGAGGAAGGTGGTGTTTATAAAATGGAGAGGCTCCTCACGTGGAGGCCCAGGTGTTCCTCCCTTTTCTGAGGGCGGAGATTGAATGTGGGGTGTGTGGCAATGTTCACAAGCACCTTGTGCCAAGTCTGGATGGTCCCCCTCAATCCCACCCACTCCCCAAACTGGTGTGGTTCTAAAGAGGCAGAAACAGCTATGGCAGGTCCATCACCACCTTTAAGGAAATAAAAAGGGATAAGATGCTGGCTACAAGCGCAGCCCTTCTGAGCCCAGCCGATGTCATTCCGCCCCAGCCTCTGGCCTCAGCCCTGCACAGGACCTCACTTCTTACGCTGCCTCCCCAGTATCTACATTCATTGTGTACCTTCTACCCAGTGCCCCACCTGATGGCTCCGGCTTCCTTCCCGGGCCTTTGCGTTTCTAATTCCTATCGGCTGAGGAAGGTTGCATTGACCGGATTGTGCGGGGGTTATTTCTGAAAGCAGATGCTGAAATTCAATTTTTATTTTAACCTGGTTATTGAGTGGGGAGGGGGAGGGCGGAGGTTGGCGGGTTTGTGTGCAAGATGAAAAAGCCGGATTTTCTCAAAGGATGAGCTGTTTTGAAAATGACTGCCTGGGTTTCTAGCGTAAGAACAGCTAACTGATGGGCGTGAACGAGTGTGCGTGTGTGAACGTGTTCCAGCAGGAGGGCGTCTCACTGTGTGTGTGTAAACGAACATGCACAGGAATGAGTGTGTTGGGTGAGCGTGCCCGGGTGTGTGCATGACGGGAGGGTGGATGGTAAGTGGCTGTACATTTCCACGTATGAGTGCAAACGTGGATTGTGTGAGCAAGTGGAGAGGAAATAGGGAGGCCGGCTGCGGAGTGTGACTGTGCATCTCTCAGGGTGTGACGGGGCGCATGTGTGTGTGAGTGCGAGTGCCCATGTGTGTGAGAGCAGGTACACTTGCGTGTTGCGTGAGTGCAAGCATGTTTACATGTGTGCGTGTGCTAGTGTGGGTTTTCCCAGGTGCATCTCTGTGTGTGCACAGGGGTGTATCTGTGCATCTGAGGGCGTGGGCGGGTATGTCCCTGAGTGCACGCCTGGAGCCATCTGCAAGCATGTGGGGATGCGTGTGACTGAGTGTGCTGCGGTGTGGGTGTGTGCACCTGTGGTGCACGGGTGTGACTGTGCCTTGCACACCAGGCCCTCCCTGTTGCCCTTCTTGATCTGCCAGCCAGGTCCTGCCCTGAAGCCTCCTCAGGGAGAGAGCACCAGCCCCCTGGACTTCCGTATCCATTTCCTGAGCACTGCCCTCCCACGGGGGCTCTGGGAGGGCAGAGGCCTGCTTGTCTTGGGCATTGCTTGGCCCCCAGGGTCTGGGACCCAACAGTGCAGGAGAGAAGACAGCAAGCCTAGATTCCGTCCCAGAGCTTGGTGCCTGCGGGCCTTGTGGCAAAGTTGGCGGGTCAGATGCAGGAGCTGAGGCCAGACAGTGCACCCCCACACCCTCTGGTGCCGTCCCTGCATGGCCCCTGATGGGCATCAGCTGGGGCCTGGCACGATGTCCTCATCGGACATGGCTGAGCGTATGGATTTCCGAAGCCGGCTCTCCATCTGGCAGTTGTATTAACCCAGTTCGAGGGATGGAGTGATTGACGTGTTTGCTTATCGCCCCTCCCTCTTCTCCAAGGACTTGAGCTGAGGGGCCCCTGGCTGGTCCCCATGAGCCCAGGAGGAGACACTGCAGTCCCCTGGCCTGAGACCCCTATGCACTCCTGGTGACTGGATCAGTTCAACTGTGTCTTTCAGGAACATGGTGTGCAACATCTTGTCAGGTGCTGGCAAGTCAGTGTCCGACTCAGAATGACCCTGGGTACAACAGACTAAACCCTGCCACACCTGACACAATCATCAGGGCTCCTCTGCCACTCACAGGGCTTTCCATGGCTGACTTTTTGGGAGTGGGCTGCCAAGTCCTTCTCCCAAGCCTGAGGCACCTGGTGTCCCAGGCGGTCTCCCATCTAAGCACTAACCAGGCCGACCCTGCTCAGCTGCTGAGATCTGATGGGATCAGAAGCCACCACACCATGGCTGCAGGCTGAATTGTCTAGCAAAATGCAAACCTAAAGCCTGAACTTGGTGAGGATAACAACTTATGTTGCCCTCCACATCCCCTGCAGCCTCTTTCCACCATGCCCAGGACCCAGTTGGTGTCATCGAGTCAGGCACGACTCACAGAGACCCCGCGTACAACAGAGCAAAACACTCCCTGACCTTGTGCCATGCCTGGCACCATGCCAGGCCTCCTCTGCTATTCATAAGGTTTCAATGGCTGATTGTTTCTGCGAGTGGGCTGCCAAGTCCTCCCATAGCACCCGGTAGATGCTCAGTAAATGACAAGAGAATTCCTGTGGCCCAGGGTTGCCACGAGAGGAAGTTGTCTTATCGGTAAATACACCAAAGTGCGCTGGCGTCTACATAAGGGATGTGTCCGCCAGAGATCTGAAAACAACCTGAGTGGCCAACAGTAGGCTGCTGGCCAAGTAAGCCGCAGGTGTCCACAACACGGGGTGCAGCGCAGCGCGCACAGAAGGAAAGGCTGTAGGCGTGGGCACCGAGTACAGCACTGGCATGCGCAGGGAGGGCCGAGCAGCCGAGGGAGTCCGCAACTTACGGGCATGGTCCACATGGAACCCGGCCCAGGGGCTCGCAGCGGCTCTCCTCCCAACAGCCTGAACCTGAAAGCCACCATGATATCCTTCAAGAGGAGATTGGGCCTGGCACCAAGGTGCACGCCTGGGACCCCAGCCCTCAGGAGGCTGAGGCGGGAAGATGGCGAGTTCCAGGCCGGCACTGGCCTCACGAGACTCTGTCTCGGCTTGTGAGATCTCCTCTCCAGGTTGGGGTGGAGCCGGGCGCAGTGGCCATGCCTGGGATCCCAGGGCTTGGGAGGCTGAGGTGGGAGGGTGAGGAGTTCAAGCCCAGCCTGAGTCACACAGTGAGATCTTTCCCAACCCCCTAAAAAAAAGAGAAGTGCATAAGCACATAGAGGTGCATCCATGCAAGGGAATATTATTTAGCAGGAAAAAGAAGTGAGCTAGCTGCAAGAAAAGACCTGATAGAAACTTGAGTCCAAATTGCTGAGTGAAAGATGCCAGTCTGAAAAGGCTCTGGCTGTGCAATTCTAACCATGACATTGTGGAAAAGGCAAAAGTAGGGAGATCGGAAGAGATTGTGGCTGCCAGGGCCTGGGGGAGGGAGAGATGAGAGGAGGAACATGGAGGGGTCAGGACGGTGGTATGGTTCTGTGTACTACGTCATGGTGGATGCGTGACCTGGTGTCCAACACCCGAGGAGACCTTTGTGCAGATTATGGACTTTGCTTCATGTGTCAACTGTCTGGGGCTGCGGTGACAAAGTCCCACAGGCTGGGCAGCTTAAGAACAGACATTTATTCTCGCTCAGTTTGGAAGGCTGGAAGTTCAAGGTCAAGGGGGGGGGGCTGCTCCTTCTGAGGCACTGAGCAAACATCTGTCCCCTGCCCGTCCCTGGGGTCTGGTGGAGGCTGGCGATTCTCTCTATTCTTGGCTTACAGCGCAGTGCTCCATCGCTGCCTCCATCATCGCACGGGGTCTCTCCACGTGTGTCTGCGTCCAGATGTCCTTTCTGTAAGAGCACTGGCCATGGAGGATTAGGGTCCATTGTGAGGATGTCCTCCCTTTTTTTTTTAAATACTGGGGCAGGGTGAACCCAGGGCCTCACACATGCCAGGCAAGTGCTCTACTGCTGAGCTGTACCCCCAGCCCATTTTTTATTTTTTGCTTTGAGACAGGGTCTCGCTAAGTTATACAGGCTGCTTCTGGCCTGGAACTCACGATCCTCCTGCCTCCACCTCCCAAATCACTAGGATGACAGGTGTGTGCCTTGGTGCCCAGCTATGACTTCACCTTAATTTGATCACCTGTAGAGACTTTACTTCCAAATAAGGCCACATCCCAAGTACAAGGGATCAGAACTTCGATATCTTCTGGGGAGAGACAATTGAACCCCTAACCATCTACCAGTGGCTCATTGATTATCCAAGTGTGTCCCACTAATGCTAATAACAGAGGAGCGTGTATGTGTGGGGAAGGTCGACTCTCTTCTAGTTGCTCAATTTTGTTGCACAGCCAAAACTGTTCTAAAAAGTAGAGTCTGATTGGAGGTGTGGCTCAGTGGTGAGTACTTGCCCAGCATGTGGGATGCCCTGGGTTGGTTCCATGTCTAACACACACACACACACACACACACACACACACACACACGGTCACATCCTGCTCACACCCCTTGCGGAGCTTCCCCTCTGTCCTGAGGTGATGCTGAGCTCCTCACCTGCGGGCCCTGCCTGGTCTAGCCTCTCCTACCCTGGTGTCTCCTGACCCCCAGGCCTTTGCATACACTGTTCCACTGCCTGGATGCTGTTCTGGCTTCTCTCCAACTCATGAACTCTTCGGCCACCTATGGCTTTCAGGGCAGATGTAGCCTCCTTGGGGGCAGCTCCCAGGTCCCCTCTCGGCCATGGTTTAACGTGTGCCACCTTCAGACTGTGAGCCTTCCATCCCCCCTCACACCCAGCTTCCAGGCCTGGCACACAGCAGGTGCGTAGAAAGGTCTGTGCACGATTCCCCATGTGAGATAGGGCTGGAAAAATGAGAGGAAATGGCTATGTTTTGCAGCACGAGTGTGTGTTAGGGACCTAGCAAATGGGGTGACCGCCAGAAAGCTTATTAGCAGACGAGCTGAGCCGCCTCCCAGAGCCCCCCAAAGCGGGAGAGGCGGCAGAGACCCTTTCAAGGGCCCAGCGCTACCTTCTCTCGGCAACCAGGGCCCCCACCCACCTGCGTGAGCCTCGAGCAGCCCATTAAGCGATTTTTTTCTTCCACTTACAGCTAGCGGCATCGACAAGGAGATTCAATATCTGCCGAGGTGCTGGCCTTGGAAGAGAGATCGCAGCCGCCTCGATAAAATATTCCCTCTTGTCAGCGCCCCCCACCCCAGAGCGCCACGTTTGATCCCCTTGCCTAATGACTTTGGCTCCATCCCTTGCAGGGAGAGGAGATGCTGCACCCCCACCCCCACCCCAGCCTTCCAAGTTCAGCTGGGCAGGGAGTGGGGGAGGACTGTTTCCACGTTCCCACGGGGCCACCTCCCCCAGGAAGACCTCCCAGATCACTTAAGGACAGCCCAGTGTCCCTGCACCCTGACGGTCTCGTGCCCATGTCCAGAAGGCAGCTGGAGTCCAGAGAGGGACCGAGTGTGGACATTCTCCTCCTCCCAGTCCTTCCACACAGGGAGAACCAGAGCTGATCACAGGGGTCAGGACGGAGCCAAATGTGGCGGGTAGCTAGCCAGGTTGGAGGGGAGTCCAGGGGGTCAGGTGGGCAGCAGAGGAACAGGCTCATTCTCAGGGCTAGAGAGGTGCTTGGCGTGAGAAGGTGGGGAACCCAAGGGCTGCAGAGACAATGGCTGCACCAGGCTCGCCCGGCCTGTCCTGAGAGGGCGGACAGAGGGTCTGAAACCTATTGGGGGCAGGGCTCAGGGCCAGTAGGGGGCCACGGATAGAGGGGAGCCCCCCTCCCAGACCAGAGGACCTCCAGGCTGGCTTCAGCACCGAGGACAGCTCCGGGCCCCTCGAATTCATCAGGGCGTCTAGCGCTTAGGACCCCACAAGAGACATTTCCAGATAAAGCCAACTTTGCCCTGGTGGGGTTTGGGGGTTCCCAGGACAAGGATGGACTTTGGCATTCTCTGTAAAATGGGCACAGTGTCCTGCCCTGGGTGGCAAGGATAGCGGGTGGGTAAATGTCAGTGCCATTTGTGAATCACGGGTGTTAGGGAGAATTTCCCCATATCCATAGCAGTGCGGCCTCCACGCACAGAAGGGGCTTTCAAGTGCCGGCTGGAAGGGTGAGGATGGAAACCATTCCAAACTATAAAATCTCACCCAAGCCCTTGTTTTATCAAAAGGGAAACAGACCTGAGAAGAACGTGGTTTTGCTTTGCCTCCTTCTCCCAGCTACACTCTAGAGTCTTTCCTCCAGAGCGAACCAGCAAGGGGAGGCAAGGAGGAAGGGGGCCTCCCTGGAAGACCAACACCCCGCAAAAATGAGCCCCATGCGTCGTAGAAATAATAATGACCCAGGGTACAGGGTGATACCGGGGTCTCAGAGGGAGCAGAGCCTCAGGAAGACCTTCAGGATGGAGGGAGACAGACAGACACAGTGGTGGGCCAGAGGGAGAGGTCTAGGGCTGGAGAAGTACAAGGGCACTGTGGCAGGTGGGCTGGAGAAAGGCAAGGAGGAAGAAAACCTGCACAGAGGAGAGGGCACTGGAGCTGGGTTTTGCAGGTAGTGTACAAGTTTCCTGGGGAGTGGTGGAACAGCATGGGTATTTGGGTAGAGTTGGGGAGCTGGCACCTGGGTCTTAGGTGGGAGGAGCTGAGCCTCCACCTCAGAGGGGAGGCTGATGTCGACAGAGAGGGCCCCTGGGCCAGGCTCACAGCTTGAGACCCACTGGATGCTTGGCTGGGATAGGAGCAGGTGACGGTGGCCCGCTGTGGGCTGGAGGAGCTGGCCCTCCTCAGAGGGACCCACGTACAGCGCAGACAGAGTAAAGCTGGATCCCCGTCCACCACCAGACATCAAGCCCAGCTTCCCCCCTCCAGGTTATTAATTTTTCAGAGAAGAAAATGCTTTTTGTATTTTTTCCAGGCAAAATATTGATAATGGGCTTAATGCGCCAGTCCTGCTTTTGTGTGCCGAGAGAGCTTTTCTGTCCTGCTTTGCCGCAGCGGCTAACCCCTTCGTGAGCCATCAGCGGGGCAGCAGAGCCAGGCATCTGCAGGGACGACCCCCCAGCCAGAGCCCCGCACAAAGCCAGCCGCCTGCCTGCCTGCCCGCCCCTTGGCGGGTCGATGCGCCCTGCCAGGGGAGCTGGGGTTTCGAGCTATCTTCAAGTTGCTTGAAATTTTGCTGCCTTCTCCTGTGGCCTTCCAGACACACAAAGGTAGGCGTTTCTGTCGGTCTATTGGTTCACTCATTCATTCCCTCCCTTGTGCCATGCAACTTGTAGGCACCTACTGTGTGCCAAGGCCCATGGAGGAGCCAGAGCCCCTACCAGGATGGTCCTGGCCCCTCTGTCCTCGGAGATCACAGCCTGGGGCAGAGAAAGGTAGACACCGAGCAGAAACATTCCGAGAACAGAAGCGTGTCACCTATTGTAAGACCCCTGCAAGGGTGGGGAGGGGAGAGTCTGGGGTCGGGGGCTTCCCTGGAGGATGCAGATGTGTGGCGTTGGTGGTGAGGGGCCGTGGGGCCATCCTTTCCTTTGCAGAAACCAGGCTGTGCATAGGCCCAGGGGCATGACACAGCAGGATCTGTTTGGGTCTCCAGCTTGATCCCTGGGGGGCTCAGAGTGCCAGCTCCCACGCCTGGACCCCCACATCTTAGGCACAAACCTGGAGGAGATGATGTGGCATCTGAAAATCCACATTTCCAAGCAGTGGGTAGGGTGTGCTGAAGTTGCCAGTGCTTCTCTGGGAATCAGAGTCAGTGGCTGGTGAAATGAAGACCCTGGCCGAATGCAGACCTCTAGGACAAGCCACAGGGTGAGGGCTGGAGCCAGATGACCCCGAGGCCCTGCTTTCCCCTCCCCTGTGTGTACTCTGAGGAACCCACTCAAACCTCTGGGCCTCAGTTTCCCCCTGGAAACGGGAATGATAAACATCCAGGTTTTGTGAGACTGGCAAAGAGAGGAACCAGCATGACCCAGGTTGACTGCTTAGAGCAGAGCCTGGTATGTAGTAGGTGCTCAATAAATGTGAGTGCTACAGGCACCCTTAATGCAGTCCTGGAGAGGCCAAGGTGGCAGGATGGCGAGTTCCAGGCTGGCGTGCACCTCACGAGACCCTATCTCTACCTCTAGAGATCTGGTCTCCAGGTGGGGGTGGAGCTAGGCGCGATGGCCAGGCCTGGGATCCCAGTGCTCTGGAGGCTGAGGCAGGAGGATGGCGAGTTCCAGAATCTCTGGGCTACAGAGAGACACTGTCTCGTAAAAATATATACACTAAAAGTAAAAGTAAATAAATAAATGGGAGCGCAGGCAGGAACTCTTGTGACAGCCCAGGGGGCAATGGCTGAAGGTCGGTTGGGTTCTGCTGAGCCAGCGGCCGGAGGCAAGGACAGCCCCCTAGTGCTTAGGCAGCTCCAGCCATGGAACGAATTGCCGGAAATGGACCAGCACGACACAGCACAGGCTTCTTACCTGATGGCTTCTGAGCCGGGCCTCCAGCAGCTGCCTGCCTGGTCACGTTCCCGGGTCTCCCGAGGTGGCCACTGAAGCAGAGGCCAGGCTCCGTGTCTTCCTGGAGCGCAGGGTGTTCGTCCAAGGTCACCTGGTGTTTGACACAATCAGGTCCCTCGTGGTAAATTGGACTAAAAAACGGGGGGCTGCTTTCTATAACCAGAGGGCATACTTCTCTGCCCCGTGGGCCCTTCTGCAATAGGTGGGGGTTTTTGTTTGGTTTGGTTTTGGTTTTTGCGGTACTTGGGGCTGAACACAGAGCTTCACACATGCTTTGCAACTGCTGTACCACCGGGCTGCACCCCCAGCCCATTTTCACTCTTTTATCTTGAGACAGGGTTTCAGTAAGTTACACAGGCTGCCTCTGGCCTCAAACCTGTGATCCTCCTGCCTCTGCCTCCCGAGTCGCTGGGATGACAGGCGTGAGCCACCGTGCCTGGCACATAGTATTTTTTTTTTTTTTAAGAGTCTGGCTATGTAGCCCAAGCTGGCCACGAACTGATGATTCTCCTGCCTCAGCCTCCAGAGTGCTGGGATCACAGGTGGTTGCCTGTATACCTGGCTTAATGCCATAGTGTTTTCATAGAGCCTGCTCTCATCCTTGTGTAGACTTTAATCCCCAGATGATTCATAATATCTGATACAATGTAACTGCCATGTAAGTACTTGTTACATTGTATAGTTACAGAAAGATGACAAGAAAAACCTCCGTATGTGTTCAGGAAGGAATTTTCTTTCCAAACAGTTTCAGTCTATGGTTGGTAAATCCACAGATACCACCTCATTGTCTAACAGAGTTGTAATGACAGCACCTTGGCCATATTCCATTGGCTATAAGAAAATCACGCCCTCCCCTCACTCCAGGAGGGAATTAAGTAACCAGGATGAGATGCCATGGGGCTAAGATCATGGGGCCACTTTAGAGTTCTGTCAATCCCACCCTGCTCAGGCCTGTACACATGCACACAGGCCCACATCCACCCCTTCAATTGCCTGAGAACACTTTTGTGGCCATAGACATGGACATATTTGCCAGTGTTTCTCTTTTTGCATTGCCTGCTTGGGAGCTCAGAACCAAAATTTGGGCCCAGGTGTGGCATAGGCTTAGAACCACCTGACATGAGTTTTGTAGACTAACTTCCTTTCAAGTTTGATCTGACTTCAACCTGGATTCTAATTTCTTCTCTCTGCCTGCATTGCCTCTCTGTGATCACTCTCTCCCCAACCTTTCTGCACCCCATAGGCTAATACTGACAGTAGCTCCCGTCTGCACACTATCTGTTCTTAGAGCTTTACAAGAATTCTCTCATTTTTATCTGCCCAGGAGCTCCAGCTGAATAGATAAGGGAACTGCGGCACAGTGAGGCCATGAGAAACAAGCCCAGAAGCCCAGAAGAGACGGGAGGATCTGGGCTGGAGCCCAGGCCCCGTCCAGACAACCAGGGTGGAAAGTGACCTGTACGCGCCACCCCATGGAGCAGCTCCGAGCAGCTGAGCCCCAGAGAGAACCACACAGCGGGCGCCTCCTCTCTCACCCAGAGCCCAGCTTTGGGTGCAGGACTGCCTCTGGCACAAAAAATTGTTTACAAACGCGCCCCCCACCCCTGCACATTGATCTGGGCAGGAGAGAAAGTGCAGCTTCAGGAAACTCGGCCCCTGGAGCAGCACTGGGCATCCGGCCCAGCCAGGCCCTGTGACGTCCAAGGACCAGACCAGCCCGGGCCCCTCCCCAGCCCTGGGATAAGGTCTTAGCTCAGCTCCACACCCCTCTGAGCGCCCCCTGAAAGGGAGACCAGGGTCAAGGCATCATCCTAAACCCAACAGGTCCTTCAGACCAAGCACGTACCTCTGTTGTGTGTCCCTCACCCCGACCCAGGTCTTGGGGACCCCAGCACCCCTAACTGCGCCCTCCAGGGCCTCCCAGGCCACCTGCAAAGAAGCCCACTATGCAGAGAGCCAGGGTGCACAGCAAGTGTTGGGACAACAGAGTGGGAGAGATGACCTCACAGGTCAGACTAGGACCTTCGCAGCGTCCCTGGGTGGCACTGACCTTCGACTCCTGCAGCCCTGTGTTGCTATCTCCATGTGAGAGCAACACCTGACGTGGGCCACAGGGCCTGGCTGTAGCGCCTGGCTTCTATTCGTTCACAATAGTTCAATGTGATTCCCTTTTTACAGGCAGGGAGACTGAGGCATGGCGGATCAAGTGAGCTGCCTGGACTCCATCAGCTGGGAGCAGGACCAGCTGCACTCAGGAGCTGCAGAGCCTTGGACAGAGCCCTTCTCTAAGACAGCCAGGAGGCTGGAGCCTCAGTTTACCTACCCTTGAAATGGGGATGACCGCACCCCGCCCAGGACTGGGGCAGGTGAGCTGAGGCCGGCACCGCGGTCATTCGTTTTTGGTTTTGGAAGTGTAAAGGCTTGGCCCCTGGCCCTGCGCAGACTTGGCACGCGCTCAACCACTGGGCTGCACCCCCAGCCCGTTTGTTGCTTTTTATCTTGAGCCAGGGTCTTGCTAAGTTACCCAGGCTGCCTCTTGCCTCAAACTCGCCACCTTCCAGCCTCAGCCCCCCTAGTGCTGAGATTGCGGGAGTGGCTTCTGACCGTTCTTGACGCTAAGTCCAGGCCCCAGCATGGGGGACTCCCAGGAGAACGTCCCTCTGCCTCCGTGTCCCCCTCTTGCAGCTCTGTCATTTTTGCCCCATGGGGAGAAATCAGAGAAACCTGAGGTAGCTCAGTGGTGGAGCCCGTGCTCAGCATGCCCGAGGCCCTGGACTCAACCCCCCAGGGAAAGAAGGAAGGAAGGAAGGAAGGAAGGACAGAAGGAAGGAAGGAAGAAAGGAAGGAAAAGGAAAGGAAAGGAAGGAAGGAAAAAAGGAAGGACAGAAGGAAGGAAGGAAGGAAAGGAAGGAAGGAAAAAAAGGAAGGAAGGAAGGAAAGAAGAAGGGAGGAGGGAAGGAGGGAGGGAGGGAGGCTGGGAAGCAAGGAAGGAAGGAAGAAGGAAGGAAGGAGAGAAGGAGGGAGGGTGGGAAGGAAGGAAGGAAGAAGGAAGGAGGGAGGGAAGGAGGGAAGGAAAGAAGGAAGGAAGAAGGAGGGAGAGAGGGAGGCTGGGAAGGAAGGAAGTAGGAAGGAGGGAAGGAGGGTAGGAAGGAGGGAAGGAAGGAAGGAAGGAAGAAGGAGGGAGGGAGGGAGGCTGGGAAGGAAGGAAGGACGGAGGGAAGGAGGAAGGAAGGAAGGAGAGAAGGAGGGAGGGTGGGAGGGAAGGAAGGAAGAAGGAGGGAGGGAGGGAGGCTGGGAAGGAAGGAAGGAAAGGAGGAGAAGAGGGAGGGGAAAGGAGGCAGGCAGGCAGCCTGGGAAGCCTGGGAGGCGAAGGAGCAGGAATGAGCAGGGCTGGAGCACAGGGAGCCTGGCCTCCGGGAGGACGCCCTGACCAAGGCTGGCAGCCTCACCTGCCTGAGGCCCTGCCCAAAGCCTGGTACCACCTCCTGCACTCTTGCCTGGCCTCAGTGTGAGCACCTGGGAAGTGGGGGCCGTGCGCTTCAGTGTGGATGGCGTCCACGCAGCTGGCTGGACTCGAGGGCCCTGGAGGGAGGAGGCGCCTCTTGCCTTTGTCCCTCAGCCTCGGGCAGCCCAGGCGGAGCTGCCTTGCCGGCTCCAGCCCCCCAGGATCGATGGGTGGATCGATGCAGCTGCAGGACCGCCGGGGCTGGGGGGCCTGGGGAGCCCCTCCCCCTCCCCTCTGCCTCGCTGGGGTCCTCTGCCCCCTGGCTTGGCTCCTGATACTCAGGGGCTGGACAAATCCGAGTGGCTCCACCCGTCACAGCCCTGTGGAGCACCTGCTGGGTGGGGTTAGTGAGCACCGCACGGAGTGCTCCTGGACATCCCACAGACAGGGAAACTGAGGCTCCGGGAGGGCCGGTGGTGTGGGCAGGGGACTGGGGTGACTATCCTGAGCCAGTCCTTCACCTCATGGGGTCAAAGGCCCTGACCCTGGAAGCCAAAGGGCAGAGGCCACAGACCCAAAGGAGCACTGCTCAGAGCAGAGGCAGTCCTCCTCCCACCTGGGAAATGGAGGCGCAGCGATGACTGACAACACCACAACGTTTATTCTCCAGGTCTCTGATTGTTCGAGGCAGCTGAGAGACATCACGCCTGGGAGACAGGAGTCTGAGACCTGCCTCAGTTTCCTGGGCTGTGAAGCAAGCAAGGGCTGGACAGGCGCTCTTGCTGCCTCCCAGGGGACACGCCTAAGGGGCAGGTGACAGGAGGGACAATGTCTGCCCACTGGTGGTGCAGAGCCTGGGGGTGAGCAGGGCCTGGAGGCTGCCGCAGGACGCCCAGGGGTCAGTGGCTTTGGGAATGTCCGGTCCTGTGAAGGCAAGGGAGAGGGAGAGAGGGGTGAGGCGGAGCTTGAGGGAGGCAGCTGAGTAGCACCTAGGGCTGTGAGGAGGGTGGAAGGGAAGGGAGGAGGGACGGGGAGGAGGGAGAGACAGGAGGGAGGACAGATAGAGAGGAGGGAGGAGGATGAGGAAGAAGAGGCAGGAGGAGGGAGGGGAGGGGGAGAACAGATGGGAGGAGGGAGAGG
>VMDO01032753.1:0-18658 GCA_007922755.1 Pedetes capensis
AGATGTGCTTGTATGTATTATTTCAATCTTAAATTTCAAGTTTGATATGATTTCTTCCACTTGGCAAGTGCAACACAAAAGTTAGTTTATTGTAGTATCATCTTCACTAGTTGGAGTTGGCCTACTTTTTTATTTACCCTCAATTACATGGAATTGAAATTTATTCCTAAGAATTATGATTATTGTAGTTCACATTGAAGCTCAATAGACTATACTAAGAATAGTAAGTGAACTATATAAAGGATATTCTTGGAAATATTTATTGAATTTCATTCCACTAATACAAAAAGTTCTCTTTAAAAGACAATGAAAGAAAAGAAAAACACTTCAGACCTTAAGGGTATTATTTTTTGTTTACTTGTTTATTTTGCCCTTTGTGGATTTTAAAGATTTTAGGTACATTTCACCATGGCTTTAAGTGCAATTCTGAGGGATTTATTAGAAAATTTAAGGCGATACCATTAGCAAGAACCCCATTAAATATGACTACTATGCATTCACAGGACCCTTTAATTACAAAAAGTATTCCTTTAGGTGCTGAAAACTCATTCAAAATCTGCAGCTTTATATCTTGGAACCATAATTCACTTCTAAATGCTCACAGTGTTAAATACATAAATAACCTCTGTGTGTTGTTGTTGTTAGGTCCTGTGGAGTCGGTATCCGACTCATAGTGACCCTGCGTACAACAGGCAAAACACTATTGGCAGTGCTTCTCTGCTGTTCATAGAGTTTTCAGTGGCAGATTGATTTTGTGGGGGGAGTGGGCTGCTGGGTCCGTCTCCCAAGCCTACAGCACCTGGTGTTCCCAGGCAGTCTCCCATCCAAGTACTGACCAGGCCCGACCCTGCTTACCTTCTGAGATCTGACGGGATCGAATGCCACAGGGCTATGGCTACAGGCAACCTCTGTGTAGTTAATGTTATGTTTGAGTAAAGAACAGAAGGGAATAATCCTTAGTTTAATTTGCTGCTGACATGTTAAGACGTCTATCACAACTAGGGAAATTGACCCTCTGCCTTACCTCTCCTCATTTTGCATGCCCCATAATGTCACTTCACTCTACCCAATGCTCATGGAGTCATACAGCTCCTCACTCAAACACCTCTTGTGACAGTGGTCATGTGTTCCCCCCCACACTAAAACTCTGATTCTGTTTCACGATTTTTTCTTCCGAAATCACATATGGTCTCTAGCCATACCACCCTGGCATCAGATCCCATATGATCTCAGAAGGTAAGCAGGGTCAGGCCTGTTTAGTACTTGGATGGGAGACCTCCTGGGAACACCAGGTGCTGTAGGCTTGGGAGACAGACCTGGCCATCCACTCCCAAAACAATACACCATCAAGAACCCTATAAATAGCAGAGAATCACTGACATAGTGCCTGGCATAGTACAGTGTCAGGCAGTGTTTCGTTCTGTTGGACTGAGTCACTATGAGTTAGACTCGACTTGAGGGCACCTAACAACAACAATTCACATTCAGATACACTAAATATGGTAGTTCACTTGGAGTTGTTTGCATTTTTAAAGAAGATGTCAAGGGGTAAGGGAGAATACCACATTAGTGGAACAAATGATAGCATTTCAGGCACATGACAAACAGTGGACTAGACAGTCTCTTTTGGTGTCCTCTGATCTGGCCACATGGAAAGCAAGCATAGCTCAGGTCACTACCCAGAAGTCTCATGTATGTCCCTTTAATGGCCTCATTCATTCAACCTTATTTGTATCAGACTGGGAAAGGTGAGGAGGGTGTCCGGTTTGGTAAAGCTCTCCTCTGAAATGATATTAAATTAAAGTTCTGAAGGAAGAGTTCAAATTAGTTGTTGAAGAGTGGGGTTGGGAAGGCATATGAGCCTGAGGGAGCAACATGAGCTGAGAGACCAACACAGGAACTAACTCATTATGTGGTGAGGTAGGCAGGAGCTAGAGCAGGGCTTACCACACTTTTTCTGAAAAAGGCCAGCCAGCAAATAATAATGGTTTCCCAAGCCATGTGATCTTTGTTACAATTAGCCAACTGTGCCCTTTTAGCAGAAAAGCAGCCATAGGCAATTATGTAAACCAATGGATGTGGATGCTACAAATAAAATTTCATTGACAAGAGCAGGCTGGGGGACAACTTTAGCCTATAGGTCATAGATACTGACCCCAAGGCTGGATGAGAAAGTGCCTTCTATGAGGCTGACTTTCAAGTGCTCCGGGAAATCAATGAAGATTTCCCAAAGCATTGATAGGACATCATTAAGTTTAGGTTTGTTTAGGACAGATTTCGGCCTGTTACTTGGAGGCTAGACTAGATATACGAAGAGCAAACTTTAAGTAGGAAAACTATTAAGGAAGCTCTTACAGTAGAACTGAAGAAAAGTTGAAGATTACCTAGCTAAGAGGAAAGAAGTATCTGGTTATGAGCTGCATTTTGAATGCAGACTCTATAAGACTTTTCAGTAAACGGAATTTGAAGGTCAAGGGTGACAGTGGAGTCATATACCTGCGTTGATGACAATGGCAACCCCTGAGATGGAAAACTCTAGGGACAGGCAGTAGTGGAGGGAAGATATAAAGAAAGAGTCTTCAAATTGTGGTGTGGGTGAGTTTGTTCAAGAGTAACTCCTAGGAGCAGCTTAGGCCAGAGACAGAATTGCGAATCTTTATGACTGACACTTAGGTCGTGGAAGGAGGTCACAGGATCAGAAAACACATCCTACAAATGAGGGTAGCTTCTTTAGAGATTTTATTTTTAGTGGTAGCTCTGCTGTTCACCTTCTGCATCAGAATTACATGAGGTCCTGGTGAAACTCCAGACCCACATTTTTCTCCCAGAATCTCGGTGGGCAGGGCCTGCAAAAGTACATTTAAACCTTCCCAGGTTATTATTATTTACATTAAGCACTGACAAGTCCTAATGTTGAAATAGCTTGGAAGAGAAAAGGCTTTTAAAAGGAGCAATAATATCCAGATATCAAAAGGGAAAACCAGGGAGCTCTGAGGTCCTGGAAGCAAAGAGAAAAGAGGATTGCAAAGAAGATTCAGTGAAGGAGCCCATCCAGCATTGCTGAGAAACAGCAGCACACTCTGACTGTTCTGGTGTCAATCTTGCTTGGATTGCATACAAGACAGATGTGAGAACAACTGTAGGACTCAATGCTCTGAATGGAGGCTGAATTGAAAAGAGAAACTTCA
The DNA here is from genome assembly GCA_007922755.1 of Pedetes capensis. NCBI lineage: Eukaryota > Metazoa > Chordata > Mammalia > Rodentia > Pedetidae > Pedetes > Pedetes capensis. Next base: position 3,189 of record VMDO01032753.1, read on the forward strand.
CAGATAGAAAGCCGAGTCTGAGAAATGACGGAAAAGAATTAGGACCAGAATACTGGGCAAGGTGGAAGGCAAAGATCAGTGCAAGACAGACCTTATGATTCTGCAGGGAGGCTTAGAGGCAGCAAAGGCAGCTGCCAGTCACTCCTAGAGTAGGAGGTCAAAGTGAACACCCAAGGTCTGCACAGCAAGGCAACAGAAGTGGGCTACAGGGAAAGCTCAGCAAACTGCAGCTCTTCTTGAGCAGCTTTCTATCTTGTGGTCCTGCCCCACCTGGAGTGAGGACCCAACAGAGGAATCTTGGAGCTTTAGCTCTTTGCTGACCTCAATTGAGCTGAACTTAACTGGAGGAAATTCTTCCAGGAAAGACTGACTCTCATCCTATCCTGTCATGGCAATATCTCCCTCCTACAGTGTGCTCTTTAAATTCAAGTTAATGCACGCTGAATGCCTACTATGTGTCTTCTCTGGTCTGCGACTGAAAGAGGCAGAAAGTTAGACTAATTCCCAGCCCCCACGGAGGTCAGAAACAGGTGGAGGAGGCAGGTTGAAATTGACTTACTAACTAGACCATCACATCCTCAATGCTGTACTGTAAACACTGTGTGGTACACACGCAGGGGCTCAGCTTTAAGAAGCAAGGAACTCTTCGTGCTGGAGGTACATTGAGTCCTAACCTTTGAAGCATGGGTTGCATTTTCATAGGAGAGGGAAGATCTTGCTGATGAAACAGTTTGTGGGAAAGCAGAGAGGCGTGGGTGAGCCTAGTGTAGTCAGGAGACTTTGTAGTTCTCTGTGGCAGGAGTATGGCCTCCAGACGGATATCAGCTCTGATTATCTGCCATGTGCACCTGCATGACACACAGCAGCAGCAAATTCAGTAATGCCAGACTGACCTTAGCCTTCTCTCTGCACAGAATAGTCCACCAATCTTTGCCATTGAGCTGGCCTGCTCCTTAGCAGCCTGAATCCTCAAGCTAGAATCCTGGTCATCATCATGAGCTCCTCCCTATCCTTCACCCCTCATCAGCAAGACCTGAGGAATCTCCTCCTTCCCCATGGCCACCAGGATGGGTTCTCTAGGCCATCTGCAGAAGCATCCTTGAAACTCTCCCTGCACCTCTGTCACATTCTCATGAATTTCCCCCATAAGAGCAGCCACAGTCATCTTCAACTTCAAGTCACACTAATGTCCCCTCCATGACTTCCCATTGCCTTCAGAGTAAGATAAAAATAGCTAAGCATCATTTTAATTTGCCAAGTGCTTATTAACTGTCAGTCACCGTGCTATGTACTTAGTATATGTGAATTCTTTTTTGGTCATCTTTCACTCTTTATTGAATCTCAGATTGTTTTAATTTTATATATGGAAGTTGTGTAATAAGGTATTTTGATATACATTGAAATAATTGCTACCAACAACCCTTTTAATTCATATTTACCATTTTCTTCTTTGTGGTACTGGCACACAGTATCTATTCTACTAGCTAGTATCCAGTATAATCCTCATTCTGTACATTATATTTTTAAAATTATTCATCCCGTATAACTAATTTGTACTCTTTGCTCTAAATCTCTCCATTTCCACCACCTCCCCACTGATGATAACCAAGGTTCATTCACTTCTATGAAATCAATATCATGCAGCATTTGTAGTTCTGTACTTGGATTATTTCACTTGGATTGTTATCCCAGGCTCTTCCAGTTTCATTCATGCTGCTGCAATTGGTTGTTGTTGTTGTTGATAGATGCCGTCAAGTTGGTATCTGGCTCATAGCAACCCTACGTACAACAGGCGATACATTGTCAGTGCTTCTCTGCTGTTCATAGGGTTTTCAATGGTGGATTGATTTTGGGGAGTAGGTAGCTCGGTCCGACTCCCAAGCCCACAGCACCTGATATTCCCAGGCAGTCTCCCATCCAAGCACTAACTAGTCCGAACCCTGCTTAGCTTCCAAGATCTGATGGGATCAGATACCACAGGGCTGCGGCTAGTGTCTCCTTTTCAAAATTGAATAATATTCCATTATATGTACATTCTATAGTTTATTTTCCATCGATGTATAATGATTGCCAATACTTATGGGTCATACCACGACAACTCAACACATTTACACCATGTTCAAAGACCAAAAAAGGGATACTAGCACCTATATCTCCCCAAACACTCATCATTTCACTGCACCAGGAACCCCTTGACTACCCCCTGTAGTCATGTATAAATTATACAATAAATTCCTGTAAACCACAGTCACCCCAATGCCCTCAGAATGCCGAAGTTATTTGCCCTGTGTAATTGTATTTTGGTGCTCGCTCTCCCACCTTTTTCTATCCCCATCCTTCTACCTTTCCTAAACTCTAGTGACCACTGTTCTATTCTCTACTTCTATGAAATCACATTTTTAGCTTTCACATGTAAGTGAGAACATTCAGTCTTTCTCCATCTGCCTTATTTCACTCAACATGACCCCACTGTTCTTTTATACATTCTTCCATCCACACTTAGGTTATGGCCATGTCTTGGATATTGTGAATAATACTGCACTGAACATAGGAACACAGATATCTCCCTAGGTCCTGGTTTTATTTCTATTCAGTATATATGCATCAGAGGGATAACTAGGTTATATAATAGTTCTGTTTTTAACTTTTTGAGGATCATCCATATTGATTTTTATAATGGCCGTACTAACTTACCTTTCTACCAAGAATGTAGCAGTGTTCCTTTTTCTCCATACTCTTGCCCATACTTTATTTCTTGCCCTGATAATAGCCTAATAGATATGAGTTTCTACCTCATTGCGACATTTTATTTTCCTGATGACTGGTGATGTTGAGCATGTTTTCATATACTTGTTGGCCCTTTTTGTGTTTTCTTTAGAAAATGTCATTTTGGGTCTTTTTTCCATTTTTTAAATTTATAAATGTTGAGGGTATCCACAGCAAGAAGTTATTGCTGTATCCTTTATACAACTAGTAAATCAACTTTGCTTACATATTCATCAACCTACTTATTTTACAAAACAGTATAAACTAAAGAAGAAAAGAAAAAAGTAGGAATTTTAATTAATATGTAATGAAAATCATATGTAGTCATGGTTTATATTCTCATTGATTTCTTTACTTCTCCTTATTTTTTCATGTATTCATATAGTTACATCTTATATTTTGATAATTTCCTCTCCATCTTTACCCCTCTACCTTATTTTCCCTCCCCTTCCCAACTTCCTAAAACTCTGCTCCCACCCACTGATTCTGTCTGCAACTTCTTTCTGATCTACTTGAATTTTCCATTCTTAGATAGGTATGATTGTTCCTTTGTATATATCTAAATATGTATATCTTTCTTCTTCCTTTAAGTTATATTTAGTTCCCCCATATGAGTGAAAACATATGGTATCTCTCTTTTGGAGTCTGGGCTAATTTGCTTAAAATGATGCTTCCCAATGCTGTAAATGAGATAAGTTCATTGTTCTTTATTGTTCAGTAATATTCCATTGTGTATATACACCACAATTTTTCAACCCATTCCTCTGTTGATGGACATCTTGGTTGATTCCATACCCTTGTGATTGTGAAGAGTGCTGAATTAAATATGGAAGTGCAGATGTCCTTGTGGTATGATCACTTATCTTCTTTTGAGTATATTCCCAGGAATAGCATAGATGGGTCATATGGCAGTTCGATTCTTACTTTACTAAGGTAATTCCATATTCATTTCCAAAGTAGCTGAATTAATTTATTGCCCCACCAGCAGTGTAAAACTGTTCCTTTTTCTCTTCATTCTCACCAGCATTTGTTTTGTAGATCTGGGCCATTCTTACTAGAGTGAGATGAAATCTTAGTGTTGCTTTGATTTGCATTTCTCTAATGGCCTGGGATGTCTGCAGTCATAGCATCCTGGCATCTAAAACTTTGTGATCTCAAAAGTTAAGCAGGGGAAGCATGGTTAGTCCTTAGGAGGGAGACCACCTGAAAATTCCAGGTGCTGCAGGCTGGGGAGAAAGACCTGGCTACCCACTACCAAAACAATACACCATTGAAAACCATATGAATAGCAGAGAAGCACCGCCAATATTGTTGGGCATGACACAATGTCAGTATGTGTTTAGTCTATTGAACATAGGTTCACTATGAGTAGAACACAACTCAACGGCACCTAACAATAACAATGGCTAGGGATATTGAGCATTTTTTCATGTGCTTGTTGGCCATTCATATTTCTTCTTTTGAGAATTGTCTATTCAGTTCCATTGTCCACCTACTTATTGCATTATTTGTTATTTTGGTGTCTGATTTCTTAAGTTCTTTGTAGGCTATAGAAATTAATGCTCTGTCAGATGTGTAGGATTCAATGGTTTTCTCCGACTCTATGATCTCTCCCTTTACTTTGTTAATTTTTTCTTTTGCTGTGCAAAAGCTTTTTAGTTTTATGGATTCCCATTTGTCAATTTTTGGTTCAGTTTCCTGGGCAGTTAGTCTCTTGTCAAGGAAGTGTTTGCCAATGCCTATGTGTTAGAGCATGTTCCCTATCTTTCTTCTAGTAGTTTTAAGGTTTCCGGTTTTATGTTGAGATCTCTCATCCATTTTAAGTTGATTCTTGAACAGATTGAGAGATACAGGTCTATTTTCATCGTTCTGCAAATAAATATCCAACTTTCCCAGCAGCATTTGTTGAGGAGGCTATCTTTTCTCCATTGAATGTCCTTAGCCACTTTGTAAAAGATCAATTGGCTTTAATTGTGTGAGTGTATATCTGGGTCTTTGATTCTGTTCCATTGATCTTCATGCCTATTTTTGTGCCATTACCAAGCTATTTTGGCCACTATGGCTCTGTAGTACAGCTTGGAGTCAAATATTATGATTCCTTCTGCACTGTACTTGAAGCACAGGCTTGTTTTGGCTATACGTGATATTTTATGTTTCCATATGAATTTCAGAAGATTTTTATATTTCTGTATCCATTTTTAATCAAGTGATTATTATTTGCTATTGAGTTGTATGAATTCTTCATATTTTTGGATGTTATCCCTTTATCAGATAAATGATTTACAAATATTTTCCCCAATTCATAGGATGCTTTTTTTTATTGCTCCTTTACTGTGCAGAAGATTTGTGGTTTCATGTACTCATACTTGCTTATTTTTGCTTCTGTTGCCTTATCTTTTATTGTCACATCTAAAAAAATCATGACCTAGTCCCATTATCAAAGAGGTTTCCCCTATGCTTTCTTCTAGCAACTTTACATTGTAGGCACTACAATTGTCTCCAGTTTATAGATTCCAGATTAAGAAATTGTGACAAAAGGAAATTTTAAAAATTTGTCCAAAGTTACACACTAATTAATGTCAGACCAGGAATAAAACCCAAAAAATAAAATAAATAAATAAAACCCAAAGAGACAAACAAACTAAAACAGCTATTCTGACTATAGATCCCAGACTTTTCTCTGTTCTACTACATGGCTCCTACACAATGTAAACTCTTTAACACACTCTACATAACTGGGCACAGCACACGCATAGCTGGGTCTCTGCTGGTGTTCCAAGCCTTAACTCATGCAATTATTTCCTTCTTTCCCTTCATATTCTATGTGATCTACTGAGCTAAAAGTTTGCAATTATGCAAATGTGTTATGTTTTCTTATCCTCACTGTTTTGGAAAATGCAGCTTCATTCCATTCCCCCAAACACCCTTTTTTCCTCTCTTTCCTAAGTTCACTTCTGTTATTATATTAGGTACACATTTACATGCAACATCTCCCAGGAAGCCCCTCCTATGCATTCTTATAGTACCCTGTACTAACCCTGGTTTTAGCTCTTTGCACCTTATATCAAAATTGCATGTTTGCTTATTTGTCTCTCCAATTAAAAGGAACCTGAAGTCTTAGCCCCTTGGCATCTGATCTTATCAGACCTTGAAAGCTAAGCAGGGCCAGGCCTGGTTAGCATTTTGATGGGAGACTCTCTGGGAATACCAGGTGCTTAGGCTTGGGAGAAGGACCCAGCAGATCATTCCTGAAATATTCAGCCATTGACAACCATAGGAATAGCAGAGAATCACTGACAATATAGTTTCATCTGTTGTGCATAGGTTCGCTATAAGTCTGACCTGACTTGATGGCACCTAACAGCAACAACAAGCAACTAAAATGCATCTTCTGGAGCACAGGATCTAAATTCTATCCATGTTGTGTCCCCAGTGCTGAGCCTACTTACAGGCACTTAGTATGTACTGGTCCTATATTTATTAATAAATGCATTAATGGATATGACAGAAAATGAAGTCTATAAGAGAGCTTGGAGACGGGTTATTAAGGACTTTGGATGCCACGATGAGATGTTTGAAGCTTTTCTGCAGACAATGAGGAGCCCCTGAAGATTTTTGAGAAGAGATAGAAGTGATCTAAACTTCTTATTTTAGGAAGATGTGTTTGTTACTCTGGAGATTGGAGAGAAAATTTTGAAGACAGTAAGATAATTAAGAAGTTATTAAGATAATTAGAATACTAGAGTGTCAGTAAACTTTTGCAGCATTAAAATGCCTCTGAACTCAGCAGCACATACCAAGAGTCACCTGCTTCAGGCTATGGGCCTGAGGGTCTATCACAGAGACTTTGCTTCAGACTGCATACATATATAGGGTTGGCTGATCAAGGCTTATTTCCAAACTGCAGGTTTAGTTTTGTCTTCCTTGTATGTCTTTCATTCTCCTGGAACTCACTGGCCATGCAAAGACTCCTATTTTTCTTACACTGTCAGAGGCACAAGAGGGTAAATTCAGCCATAACAGTACAAACCAAGGATCTACTTACATCATACTATTGACCAAAGCAGGTAATTAGGCTTGCCCCATGTGCATGGGGCAGGGAAAATACTCCTGCCATGGATAATAAAGGGGAGGGAGTGACTATTGTTTAACAGTAGCCTAATCTGCCACAGTTATTGTTACTAATAGGAGTATTATACCCCTGAGGTCTGGGAGGATGGAATAAAAGCTTGAGAAACACTGATACAGGTGATGGATGATGTGAGTTAAGAAGATGAGAGGAGCAACTCACAGAAAGACAAATGATTAGACCCAGAGAGTAAGGAGAAAGAGTCACTGATCACCTGAAGAATTAGAGACATGGCAATCAATAAGCTACAGATGCCTTAAATGAATATATAATACAGGCTGAAGGAACTCATTCATTCAAGGAAATCCTCAAGATTCTGTACACATTCCTTATTCACAGACATACACAAAATGTGGTTCTTATCCAAGCAACTCTTACAGTCCAGTGTACAAAAGACTTTCACATATCATGCATCTATGCAGGTAAGTATTATGGCTTCTAGAAAGCCTTAACTACATAGGGAGGTAAGAAGAAATTGTGAGATCATAAATTCACCTATGGAAACCAGTAGTGGAGACTGTGGTTATAGGTGTAAGTCTTTAAGACCAGGTGCAATTTGGGTAAGTGATAGAGAGGATGGAAGATGTAGTCCAACCAGATTGCATGTAAGGCATAGTACATGAAGAGTTTGTGAAAAACTACTGGTTATGTAGCTATTCTTCAAGCCTTTTTTTTTCCAGTATTGGTTGTTGAACCCAGGGCCTGGCACATGCTGGGCAAATGCTTAACCACTCAGCTGTGCCCCCCAGCCACGTATGTATGTATGTATGTATGTATGTATGTATGTATGTATGTATGTATGTATGTATTTTCAGACAGGATCTCACTAAGGTGTGCAGGCTGTGTCTGGCCTCAAATTCCCAATCCTCCTGCCTCCTGCCTCTTGAGTTTCTGGGATTACAGACATGCAGCACAACATTTGGCTAGATCTCTTTCAATAGCAAGAGACATAAACCCAGCTGAATTAGCTTTGGAAAAAAAAGAAATTTCTAGAAAATGTTCTAAGGTATCTTGCAAAACCATCAGAAGGGCAGTGAAAGACTACACTGAATTGTCCATGACATAAGTGTAACCACAGGAGGTTACCAAGCATCTCTCTCTCCAACTTAGTATCTCTACTTGTCTCTGTTTTTCCTCTCCTGCTGTTCTTCTGTTTCCTATTAGTCTATGCATAGATTTTGTTCATTCTGCCTTCAACATATACCCTGTATCGTCCCATTTTCAAACCAGTCCACAGCTATCATGTAGGTCTAAGCATTGTTATCTGTCGCCTAGGTAATGCAGTGCCTTCAAACTACTCTCCCTGTATCCACTCTGTGTAACTCTAGTCTGTTCTCAGCATGGTAAGCAAAAGTGGTCCTTTTACATAATCTATTCCAGGTCAGCCCACTTGTCCTTTTAAAGGCCTCCACATTTATTTCAGAATAAAATGCTAAAAGTCATGTAAGGCCCAACACAATCTAAGCTCCATTACTATTCTGACCCTACACCCTATCCCTTTCTTCCTCATTCACTTTGTTCCAGCTATGCTGGTATTCTTACTGTTCTTCAAGCATGCCAGATACATTCCAATTTTCTGGCTTTTTCAGTTTCTTATCCCTGGAAAACTCTTCCTCCAGAGAAGTTCACAAATCACTTCTTTATTTCCTTGAAATATAATTCAAAAGTTATCTTCTCCAAGAAGCGTACCATTACTGCCTGTTGTAAAATTGCAACTTGACCTCTGAAGTCCAAATCTCTTCCTTACCCTGCTCTGCATGCCCTCTTACACCTCACTATGTAATTTACTTTCTATATTTATTATTGCCCATCATTCTCCCCTAAGTTATAATGTTCATAAGAGCAGGGATGCTCATATGATTTCTTTATTCTATGTTCCTAGTAACTAGCTCAACACTTGACAAGAAGTAGGGGCTTAAGAATTTTGTCATATGAGTGAATAAAACTGTAAAAAGATGGCAGTTGTCATTTGAATGCCATAGCTAGAAGGTATGTGTGTGAGGGTCTTGGGGTAGAGAGACATGAAGAACTCTAGGAAGGGGGGTGCTATTCTGGCAGGCAAAACACTCACTCCACAATCCCCTACTACCTTGTGGCTTTTCTGTAAGACCTTCCCTGAATCCCAGTTAGTACAGCTATCCTTTTTATTCTCTAAGCTCTTTAAACAACCATCCATAAATCATGAATTCAGACGTGTTCTTTATTGGTGATGTACAGGTATTCTCCCTTGACAGTGGGGTACTTTTCCATGGGAAAAGGATGATAGGTCAGACCCCATGCACATCCTTTTTTTGTCCCCTGAAATGGTTGACTATGAAGAAGTACTCTTCCTCACATGATATAGATAAGACACTTGAGTATCTATGACAAGGCTGGATACAGAACTTCCAAATTATCATCTTTTGCCCCATAAACTATTAACTGAAACTCTTGTTCCCACTGACAAATCAGAGCCAAATATCGACTTAGGTGACCAGATTTTCTCAGGACTCTTTGTCTTTTCCCAGACCCCTGAACTCTTACCCACCTTCAACCTGAGCCAGCCTGCACTGATGGCTGCTCTCTGAAACAGAAAGGCTTCAGGTAAAAGCATTCTCTGACCTTTTGTCTAATCATGCAGCCTTCTTCATCCCACTTTCCTACACCCAATTCTTTCTACCTTTCTGTATTGTTCCCTATAAAAGAAAACCTCTTTCTTGCCAGGCCAATGGGTCACTTGCACATCTCATAGGTAGAATCTTCCTATTGCAATAATATCCTCCTTCTACACAATAGTCTCTTCTCCCTCTCTCCTAATAATTCTTTTGAATAAGTGATCTCCTTGCCTAAGCCCAGATTTATTTTTGGTTTGACATGATTGGCTTGATTATTTCTAATGTTCTTCAGGACAGAGGCCATGTACAATTCATTTCTGGATGCCCAGTAATGACACTAAGCCTATCACTGTACACACTGCTGTTGAATAGCTGAATGGACATCCAAGAATAAATACAGGGTCTGGAGGATTTGGTTGGAAAGACAAGGGAGAAGCAGGCTTCCTTCCCTCCAAAGATACTGCACCTCGCATAGTTCATTCTAGGGATGCTTCTTTCAGTATAGACAGTTGACACTGTTTAGGCAAAAATCTGACATTGTGCCTGTACCACAGAATGAATGCAGGTCATACATCGGCATGTATTTCTGGCAATTTGTTCCCAATCTAAGATAGAAAAGGCTTTTCTCAATCAAGTGCAAGAATTTGTATTTCCTTCTAGCTCAGCAAGGCCCTTGAGGGAAACTGGGGTTATTGTTTCTTAAACCTTGAAAGCAAAGCTGGCAGTGCTCTGCCCCTCCTTCTGCTGGTGAGTGTACTCTGCTAAACTCACGCCAAGCTTTTGGTGCAGGGATTTGTGTTGTTCTAATTCTTTGCAGGCATCTCAGGGCTGAAAGAATTGAGTATTGCAGATTTTCTTTTATCAGCTCTCAGGAATTCCATTCAAGGCAAAATCCCTGCGCCCTCCTTGAGATTGCTCCATGGAGGTGTTCTGCTTTTTCAGGTAGCTCTAGCTTCTGGTCTCAGGTGACAGGGAGGGTGTCCTTTCATTTCCTTCCTTACCAATCTTTCCTGTTTCTCCTTTTCCTCTACAAGGAAGAGTCAGTTTTCATTTCCTTTTCTGTGTGTGTCTGCTGTGCTGTGTGAGGAAGGAAAGTGATGAGGGGTTCTCAGCTTTCTGTGAGCAGAGCTAACCATGGGAGTGTGGCTCTGCTGTTCCTCTTCAAAATAAAGCAGCCAGCTGGGTGGCCTGCTCAGTTGCATGTGGGTCTCCAAAGGTAGTTTTGGACCCTGAGGGTCAAATATCAACAGAATGGAAAGAATAAGTCCGCTCTTTAACTAGAGGCCGTTTCTCTTTCCACCAGGTCCACAATAAAGCTGACAAAAAGCCATCCTCCCGAGGGAAGGCTCACTGTCTACTCCTTCCTATTTCCCATGGGGCTTTTGTTGACAGAGATGAAATCAACCATGTCCCATGGGAAGCTGACTTGGGGAGAACAGGCCATATAAACAATTCCTTATCTCGCAAAGATGCAGCAGACAGAGACTGAAATCTCAGTCTTTAGTGCAAAGTCGTGAGGGGGCAGCCAGGCCTAGGATCTCAGCCAGGAGCAGCAAGGGACAGGAGGGCTCTGAACCATTTATTGAAGCTAAATAGTGTCACCTACTCACCCTTGCCATTTCACTCTTCTGAGTTCCTATGTTTATTTTGTTCTATTTTAGAAGGGAAGGACAAAACCAATTTTAATGCTTTTGTTATGTCAATTTTTAGAAGTTTATATAATTTTAATTTTAAAAAATGAGAAAATACTATTTCAAATTGCCATACTATGGTCAGGAATGATTGTCCTTCGTTCTTACTTCATTACACATACAGATTTGACTGTCACTACTGGTAAGACTCAAAATTATTTTATGGTCATGGTCTCCTATGGAGCAGTCCCGGATAAGGCAGTCAAGTTTTAAGGCAGCTAGAAAGATAAATGTTATGAGCATTTTCCAGCATGAAACGTTATTGCCCATGCTACAGAGCAAAAAATTGAGAAATTTCAGGGGACGCTGAATTTAGATTTTCCTAACAAGTGAAGTTTAGAATAAGGCAGGAAAATTAATGTGGAAATAGATTGACTATAAATGACTTGAAGTAAAGAAACTCAAAGTCCTTATCATTCTAGAAGAGTTAAAGATTCGAAAAAAGGATTTTTTTGGCACTGTGATTTTTTGGTACTAGGGGTTGAATCTAGGGCTTTGTGCATACTTTGCAAGGTTACTGTGTGGCACTACCATTCCCCTTTTATAATTTTTTTTCTTGAGTCAGGATCTCCCTAAATTGTACAGGCTGCCTCTGGCCTTGAACCTGAGATCCTTCCGACTCCACCTCCCAAATCTCTGGGATTACAGGCATGTGTCACTGCACCTGGCTTTGTGTGATGATTTTATTAAAAGGTGGGACTGGAGTTTTCTCCTTCCACCCCACTTCTGCCTTCAACATCCATATACACTCACTAAAGACACTTCCAACTTTTCTTTGGTGGTCTGCTGACTCGAGGCTGTTGCTTGTTCCTTTGGTTTACCTTTCAGCTTTCACTATAGGCGCATTGCATACAGTCTGACACCATCCTGAGCTGCTGTCTTCTCCCCAACAGAGATATTCCCTATATGGACCTAGAAACAGTAATGTAATACTTGCAAGGTCAAGTATGCCTGATGCCTTTCTCCTGCTGATGAATCTTTTTCTTCCTTCTTTCTGTCTCTCCATAGGAGTGCTGCTAAAAACCAAGAGTGATTAAATACACTGAACTGCCCAACTCCAGGGCAATTTCGGCATATCAAAGAGGCTAACATCTTCCAGGAAAATTCTCATGCCTGAGGAAAATGAACAATTAGATCTCATTCTGGTTGTTCAGGCTGGAAAACTTCCAGGAACTTTATAGAAGTCTAGCTTCCAGTGCTATTTTGTGGAACCTATATGGTCCTAGAACCATGAATTCTACATGTTCAGCACCACTAATACCCAATTTGGTTATTTGATTTTCTATGGACAAAAATACCGATTGACTGACTTAGCTAGAACCTTCCCAGACTTACCATATAACTACGATTTAATAATGATGCACGTGAGCACTTACTGAGCCCTGCTGTGGGCCAGTTCCTGGAGGAATATGTTCATTATTGTGACCTCAACTCATTACACTGAGCAATCTTTTCAGACATCATACCTGACATTTTCAGACTGTGACTTCTTTTAGTGTTTCCTTCATCCTATTATGAGTTTGGTGAAAGAAAGCATTCCACTTCACTTTTCACATAACTAAAAAAGTAAATAAAGGATTAAGCACCATCAAAGCTCATATGTTACCATTGAGAACATAATGATTGCCACTGGGACTCCTTGTTACAAGACTCTCCAGTATGTCTCAATTCTACAGACAGTGCTCCCATAATGTATGTATCCCAGCAGATCAAAGCATCATCTTAGCTCACCGAACAAATTATTTTTCAGTTATTAAGATGGATTTTTAAATTTTATTTTGACAAGAACACTTAATGTTAGATCTGCCCTCTTAACAGATTTTTGAGTACAATAGTATTCTGTAAAAGCATGATGTGCTAAACATCAGATCCTCAGAAATTTGTCATGGGGCATAACTGAAAGTTTCATACCAAATCACTTCGAATAGTAATTTCCCATCCTTGCCTCTTCCTAGCCCCCCAAAACCATCACTCTACTCTCTTTTAAAAGTTACATTATTTTAGATTCTTCTTGTAAATGGAATCATGATTTTGTCCTTTTCTGCCCGGTTTATTTCACTTAGCCTAATGTCCTGCAGGTTCATCTATGCTATCACATTATGGCAAGATTCCCTTGGTTTTATAAATTTGAATAGTGTTGCTTTGGAAGCATATACTATAATTCCTTTATCCTCTCATCTGTTCTCTGAAATTGAGGTTGTTTATGTCTTCTCACTAGGCCTTAGCCTAAAGGTCAAGAAATAATATTTCTACCTCATCACTACTGTGAATAATATCACAATGAAAATGCAATTTCCCTCTAAGCTACTCATTTTAATTTTGGGATAAATACCTAGAATTGGGATTGAAGGGTCATATAAGAGTTCTAGTTTTAGTTTCTTGAAGAACTGAAATAGCAGCTACACCATGTTTTGCTCCCATCACTGTGTTCAAGGGCTCCAATTCCTCCTCAGCCTTGCCAACACTTCTCTTTTTCATAATAACCATCTTAACAGATGTGAAGTTAACTCACTTTGGTTTTGATTTGCATTTCCCTGATGATTTGTTGCACCAATCCTCTTTTCATTTACCTACAGGGTCATTGGGCTGGGATTTAGCTCAGTTGGTACAGCAGAGCGCTGTGCTGCAGTCTCTGAGGTCCTGAGTTCAATTCCCAGCACCGCAAAAATGGGAGAAGGACCTGGCAACCCACTCCCAAGGCAATCCCAAAACAGTCAGCCATTGAAAACCCTATGAGGATCGCTATGAGTTGATACCAACTTGACAGCACCTAATAACAACAACAACAGGGTCATTGGTATGTCTAATTTGGAGAAAAGTTTATTGAAGTCTTTAGAACATTTTTAAGTCGAGCTATTAGAATTTTTTGTGCTAGGTGCTGCTGAGTTATGAGTTTCTCATATATTTTGGAGGTTATCATCTTATGAAATACATAGCTTGCAAGTATTTCCCCATTCTGTATGTTGTCTTTTTAACCCTGTTGGCTGTTTCTAGTATTGGGCAGAAGCTTTATAAATTGATGTAGGCTCAATTGTATATTTTTGCTTTTCTTTCCTGTGCTTTTGGTGTCACATCCAAAAAAAAAATTACTAAGACCAATGTCAGAAAGCTATTCCCTTTAAAGGAATTTTGTACTTTCAGGTTTTACATTTAAGTCTTTAATCCACCTTGATTTGATATTTGGATATAGTATAAGGGTCAAATTTCATTCTTTTATGTGTATATTTAGTTTTTCTAGCACGTTTTGTGGGAGAGATTTTCATTTCGCCATCATGTATTCTTCACACTTTTGTCAAAGATCAGTTTACCAGCTGGGTGCCACAGTGTTGACTGTAAACACTATCCCAGCAACTAGGGAGACAGAGGCAAGAGGATCCTAAGTTCAAGGCCAGAGGCAGTCTGCATGACTTAATGAGATCTTATCTCAAAATAAAAATAAAAAAGAGGCTGAGGATGCTGTTCATTGGTAGAGTATTTACCTTGCATGTGCAAAGTGCTGAGCTCAATTCCCCCTGCACTGCATAAAGACAAAAAAAGATAAACTTAACATACATATATACATGTGAGGATTTATTGCTGGGCTTCCTATTGGTTTCTTTGCCTTGTGTGTCTGCCTTTTATGCCACTATCATGTAGCTTTTTTAAATCAGGCAGTGTGAAGCCCCCAGCATTATTTGTTTTAAATATTATTTTGGCTACTCAAGATCTTTTGTGGTTCCATATGAATTTTAGAATTGTTTTTTTTTCTATTTCTATAAAAATTACCACTTGGATTAAGAGATTACATTGAGTCTGGAGATTATTTTATGTAGTATGTACCTTTTCACAATGTTGTCTTCCAGTCCATCAACACAGTATGGATTTTCATTTGCTTTTGTCTTCTTTAATGTCATTCATTTTTTAGAAACTTTTTTTTACTAGTCTTTCACCTCCTTAGTTGATTTGATTGATCAATACCTTATTATTTTGGATGGTATAGTTAATGCAATTTTATTGCTAATATCCTTTCACATAGTTTATTAGTAGTACATAGAAGCAACTGACTTTGTGTGATGATTTTTGTGGTGGAACTTTACTGATCATTTAAATTATTTCCAATTCTCTCTCTCTCTCTCTCTCTCTCTCTCTCGTTCTCTCTCTCTCTCTCTCTCTCTCTCTCTCTCTCTCTCTCTGTCTTTCACTAGTGGATATGTATGTTTGCTGGAAGTCTCAACGTTTTCTATTAAACTGTCATCTGCAAAGACAGCTTAACACTTTCTTTTCCTATTTAATATGCCCTTTGATATTTCC
>VMDO01032754.1:0-10929 GCA_007922755.1 Pedetes capensis
TCTTCCTCATAAAGTCCAGCTTCTCGGATTATTTGCTCAGCGTATAAATTGAAGAGATAGGGTGAAAGTATACAGCCCTGACGCACACCTTTCTCAACTTTAAACCACTCAGTAACTGCCTAAGTACTTAACACAATTAGCAATTTTTAAAAAGCTGATCAGGGGTAAACCTAAGTCTTGGCTCACTTTAAGGTAGGTCATTGTCATATAAAGTAATAAAATTTGTTTTCTCAAACATAAGCTTTTTGTTTTAAATTCAGTATTGATTTTATGAATCCTCCTCCATATTTCCATGGTTTAAGCTAAAGCCTGCCATGCTTCCCACTGGTGTTAGCTTTGGAGATGGGTACCATGGAGTTGAAGAACTGGAAGATGGCCGAGGCTGCTGCAGCAGGCATGAAACCAACTGTCTGACCACCCCTGGGTTTGCTTTTGACCCCTAGTCTTCTGTGTTTTTGCTTCACAAAGCTGTAGAACAGCTGTTCTTCAAAAGAACATATGTAAAGGAAGTGATAGCTAAGTTTGTCTTCACCAAAAACTTGATTTCTTTGAGAAAAATATGCCAAATGACAGTAGTAATCTTTGAATCACCTCTGGAATTCTTGGGGGGTGTCACATGGATCAAATACTTTAGTGAATGAATTTTTATTTAAAATGAGCCTTTTATTTCCTCCAGCAGAAAGTTTGCATGTTGTCAATATTGTTGATGCTATAAGAAAAGGAAATTTTAAATGGAATGTTTCCACAATCATATATAAAAAACAAAGAATAAATAAAATTGTAGTTTTCTAGAACATGTACTTTGCTTTCATCTCTCATTTTGACAATCCATCTTTTAAGGATTTTTATTTGTTTCCTTGGTGTTTTGCACTTTAGAAACAGTATTGTCATTTATTTAACAGAAGGCAAAATTTTAGCTACAAATAAGAAAAGTAATGATATTCTTATAAAATAAACAAAAATCCAAGCAAATTATATAATACTTTAATAAAATGACTTTATCAACTAGATCAAGAAGTTATTTTTGAACTCACTGTAGATACATATATTCACACATATTGTATATATGCACACATGCATGGACATGTGCATGCATGCACACCACACACACACACCCGTAGGTCATAGAAATAAATAGAGTTTTCATCATTTCTCTTAACTTGTGCTTGTTGGCTCTAATTTTACCATTCTCAGTGTATGCCTTCCATTACTTTGTAAATATGAATCATTACTTTGACAACCCAGTTAAGTAAGTTAGGTTGAAGACAAAAGAAATCACATTTTTCTTATTGTAAATTGTTAGTCTCTTCCTCACTTATTGGATGTATGTTTTGTTTTCAGAACCTGTCACTCTTGATCCATTTATATCCTAGTCTCATTGCTGACCCTTTCATAAACAGTTTATTCTATGCCCAGATAGTTTGCCACTGAACATATAGTGTGATTGTACACTTATTATTTTTGAGGCTAATATCTAGGGGTGAGTTATTGATGCTGATTGGTGCTTTATTTTATATTAATAATCCCAGATTCCTAACAGGCCTGTTTTCCTTGCATTGTGGGACATAAGTTTAGAAACATAAAGGCATATACACTCTTCAAGTAAATACAGAGATAGGAGCTATAATGATTATTTGCTGTGATTCAAATGGCCTAGATATGATCTTGATATAGGAGCTCCTTCCTAGCCTTTCATAGGAAATTTATATGTGTTTTTAGATCTTGAATTCTGAAAATTATCAAATAAAAATCATGAAAAAATGAAAAGTGTATTATAATACTTCTATAAGAACTGAAGTGTAAAAACCAACACAGAGATGTATGTTTTAAGGAAGCAAAAGCAATCAGAATCAAAATTAAAGTCAACATTTTCTGATTCCACGACAAGAGCATATAGGGAACTGAAGGGTGCAGTCTAGTCAGTTGGTCTTGCTTATGCTTGTTGCTATGTCAAAACATTTGTCAGGTAGTTGGGGATGTAGCTGGGTGGTAGACTGTGCATTTGCCTAGCATGCACAAGGCCATTAGTTTAATCCCCAGCACTGAACACAACACAACAAAACAAAGCATTATTCGTGCAAGTCCTTAATACCAGTGACTTGAGGGGCGGGAGACAGGAGGATGGGGAGTTTGTGGTGAGAGGCAGCCTGTGCAACTTAGTAAGACCTTGTCATAAGTTTAAATAAATAAATAAATAAAGGAGAACAGCTCAGTTGTAGGGCAATTATCTAGCACAACACCCTGGGTTTGACCTCCCAGTGCTATAAAAAAAAAAAAACAAGTGTTTGTCAATAAGTCATCTTTAAAATAAAATATATATTATGATGTAAGTTGATAGATATCATATATTTTATGTGAAAATATACATAGTGCTTTAAGAAACAACACATCTGGGAGTAAAATAAGTTATTAAATTGCAGTCCCCATCTGTGTTGCTGTTTATGTTGATAAGAGATACAAAAATGTTTAATACTAACAATAATGTGCACCAGTGCTTTCCAATGTGTTAGTATTTGTTATAGGGTACATTTCTTTGGGATATTCTCATAGGATAAATGCAAAGATAAGTTGTGAATGTTATGGAATCTCCAATGTGAAATCCAAAACAATTCTAAAATATGAATTTGCAAAAGTAATATTTATTTCAACACTAAAACCAAAATTGAGGCAGGCAAAAGGATATTTTCATCATTTAAAAAAGGAGCTACCTTTACCAAAATAACTTACAGATTCAATGAAATTTTTATCAAAATCCCAATAACATTTTTCACAAAAGTAGAAAAAAAATTTAGAATTTCTGTGGTACAACAAAAAAACCTTAAGTAGCCAAAGGCATCTTGAGCACAAAGAACAGCAAAAGTTATTATAATGTCTGATTTCAAAACATACTACAAAGTCATTTTAATCAAAACAGTATTGTACTGGCATACATACACACACATGGAGCAATAAAACAGAGTAGAGAGTATACAAGTAAACTAATTCACCTACAGCCAACTGATTTTTAACATAAGTACCCAGAAAGACATTGGAGTAAAAGCAGTCTGACCTATCTCTGACCAGTTACAAGGATCAAGTGAAAATGGATTACGGACATAAATATAAGACCTGAAACTATGAAGTTACTAGAAGAAACTACATGAAAAATATTTTGAAACATTGTAATGACCAGGAATTTTGGGGCAAGACCCTAAAACACAGGCAAAAAAAGTTAAAATAGACAAATGGAATTACACCTTTTGCCCACTGAAGGAAACAATCATAACAGTAAAGAGAACCTACAAAATGGGAGAAAATCTTTACAAACTATACACATGATCAAAGGCTTATATCTGTAATATATAAGGAACACACAAAAAACTCAGTAGCAGAAAACCAAACAACCAAATTTAAAAATGTGCTATAGATCTAAATAGATATGCCCCAAATGAAAACATACAAATGGGCAGCAAGGTACTGAAAAAATGGTCAACATCACTAATCATGAGGGAAATGCAAGTCAAAACCACAAGAGACATCACTTCAAACCAGGAAGAATGACTGTTATCCAAAAGATTAAAGATAACAAATGTTATTGAGGTTAAGAGAAGGGAATACTTATATACTGTCAGTGGCAATGTAAATTAATAGAGCCATTATAGAAAACAGTCTGTAACTACATCAAAATATTAAAAATAGAGCAACCATAAAATCCACTAATCCTGTTGTTCTTGTTAGGTGCCACTGAGTCAGGTCTCACTCACAATGACCTTATGTACAACAAGATAAAACATTCCCTTCAACACTGTGCCATGACCAGCATTATGTCAGTGCTTCTCTGCTATTCACAGGGCTTTAAATGGTTGATTGTTTCAGGATTTCTTCAGGAATGGATTGCCATCCCCTTGGCCCACCAATCCTACTAGAGGATATATGTTGTTGTTGTTGTTGTTGTTAGGTGCCATGGAGTCAGTATCCTACTCATAGCGACCCTCATAGGGTTTTCAATGGCTGACTGTTTTGGGATTGCCTTGGGAGTGGATTTCCAGGTCCTTCTTCCATTTTTTTGCGGTGCTGGGAATGGAGCTCGGGACCTCAGAGACTGCAGCACAGCACTCTACCAACTGAGCTAAATCCCAGCCCAAACGATGTATACCAAAAGCATATGAAAAACAGTATGCCAAAGACACATCTGTCCTTCCTTCTCCATGCAGCACTATTAAAAATAGCTAAGAAATGGAAACTACCTAAGTATCCAGCTGATGCATAGATAAAGAAAATATGGTACACACATACACCATAGAATCCTATTGAGTCACACAAAAAATAATGAAATCCTGTCATTTGCAATAATACTGGTAGAGCTGGAGATCATTATGTTAAGAGAAATAAGTCAGGCACAGGAAAAGACAAGTATCACATGATCTCATTCATATGTATAGTCTAGAAAGGTGGATGTCATAAAGAAAGTAAGGGGAGAAGAAATGGGGAAAGGTTGATCATTGTGTAGTAAGTTATATTTAGATAGATATATGAGGTTCTAGTGTGCTATTGCAGAGTAGGAAGTCTATAGATAACAATAACGTACTGTACATTTAAAAAAATCTGAGAGAAGGGATTTTGAAAGTTTTCACCATAAAGATGCAATAAATATTTGAGGAGATAAACATGTCCAATCTGACTTAAATGTTATGCAGTGTATACATATTTTAAAATATTACTTGATACCCTAATAATATGTACAATTGTTGGGCTTTTATGTATTGGTTGAAAATAAATTTAAAAGAAAGGAGATGGTATGAATCATTATATACCCTAATGCCCAAGTTGAAAATTCTTTTGGAAGTACTTGCAGTAATTAGACCAATATTAAAACAGAATAGAAATGTTTCAACATCTACAAAATTTATGTATTAAAGCAAATATCAATGCTTTAGGGTAGGAAAAACCAGTCTTAAAATTATTTCCAAGAATTATAACTTGGAAATATTAAATATTTGAATTATATTTGATGTCTTAAATGACTTTTATCTGGCATTGATTTTCATTAATAATTAATAATTGATATGCATTAACAATAAGGGAACTTCATTATTGTTACCTATTATCAAATACCTATTGCAGATATGTATAATTTAACATATTGAAATTTCTAATCATGTTAGTGTATATTGGTACGTAATTAAATGTGCATTTATTATTTATTGTTTCCTTTATATTAAAAATTTCTCAAGCTTCTAGTACAACTCCAGCACATTAAAATGCTTCTGTTTGTTAATTTGTTCACTTAATACTTTAAAATGCACAAATAAACTGATGTAAACAAAAAATAACTCACGATTTTGGCAATTGCAAGGATTCTTAAGAATTCCAATTTTTAGTTCCTAAGTCCTCTATATTAATGTGTGTTGGAAATTGGAACACTAGTCTTGGATAGGTTCCAGAATTTGTTTGTGACCTTGTCATGTTCTTGAAGGTAAAACATGACTCAAAATTATTGCTAGTCAAACAAGGTCAGAGGCTTTGCACAAAGACCATTGTTGATTCTTTTCTGCTTCCTAGTTGTAGGGCTCTGAGTGTAGAAGTTAGAACTTAATTCTGCTCTAAACACTTTGTATCAGTTACCTTAGTGAAGGACTCCTCTCTTTATTCCAGTTACAAAATTCTTTATTAATGGTATACTGTTTGAAATTACTTACCAAAACATTTCTACATAATGACTATCTAATTTTCTAATTACAGATAATAAATCTAAAATTGTAATCCAACCAAGTTACATTTATACAAATACAAAATAAGTTCAGGTTATTCCTATAGATTTGAATCTCAGTTTACATAAAAAATAAGTTATATTAGGGGTTGAAAATTTCTCAATTAGTCAGACCTTGTCTATAAAAGGATGGGCCTGGAGGTGCAGTTTGTTGTCAGAGCCCTTGCGAAGTAGGCATGAGGCATGAGGGTCTAGGTTCAAACCCCTACTACCACAAAAAAAGTTTAAAAAAAACCAACAATGCAAACTTGCATATCCCACCAAATGTAAGTAATATGTTGTTGTTGTTAGGTGCCATTGAGTCAGTGAATAGTTGTAGCTACCCTATGTAAGACAGATGAAACACTATTTTTGCACTTCTCTGCTATTCATAGGGTTTTCAATGGCTGATTGTGTTTTGGGAGTGGGTTTCTGGGTCCTTCTCCCAAGCCTGCAGCACCTGGGGTTCCTAAGCAGTCCCCCATCCAAGTACTAATCAGGTCTGACCCTGCTTAGCTTCCAAGATCTGAGGGGATCAGACACCACAAAGGTAGGGCTTCAGGCAGAAGTGATGTAGCACCTTGGAAATTTTAAGGCTCCCCCAAAGTATACTTTAGACAGTACAATGAGTAACCAGTCATTTAACATTGTTAGTAGATCATTTTATAGTGCTTTTATAGTTTTTAACTTAATTCATCATTTTTAACTATATAATTTCATCTGGTTTCCACATCAAAGGATAAATCTATGATCATATTCTTTTTGTTTGCATCACAAAATTTTAAACTATGTCTCTAGTGCAATTTTAATGATGTTCTAATTAACTTATGTGAGAATTAAACCTACTTAATGATTTTGAGAAAATTATGCAACATAATTTCCCCGTTTTATATTTCTCATTATAAACTCCCCAATAACAAAATAGGACTGGGATTTAGCTCAGTTGGTACAGTGCAGCTCTGCAGTATCTGAGGTCCTGGGTTTGATTCCAAGCACCGCAATAATGGGAGAAGAATGTGGCAATCCACTCCCGAGGCAATCCAGAAACAATCAGTCATTGGAAACCCTATAAGGGTTACTATGATTCAGACATGACTCAACAGCACCTAACAACAACAACATAACAAAACATGTCTACAGTCATACCACCCTAGTGTCTGAGCTATTCAGATGTTGGAAGCTAAGCAGGGTCAGGCCTGGTTAGTACTTGGATAGGAGACTGCCTGGGAATATTGGGTGCTGTAGGCTTGGGAGAAGGACCCAGCAGCCCACTTACAAAAAACCAGCCATCAAAAGCCCTATGAATAGCAGTGAAGCCCTGACAAAAGTGCCAGGATGGCACAGTGTCAGGTCGTGTTTTATCTGTTGTATAAAGGGTCTCTATGAGTCAGATCCTACTCTATGGTCCCTAACAACAATCAATAAACATGTTGCAGTTTTAGATATAGTTAAATATAACTACCAATTAGTTTGTAAATACTATTATTTCCCAAAATGAAGATGGTTTAAAAACCACTATTGAGCCTCACATGATGGCACAAAAAAGAGGCTGAGAAGGTGCACCAACTCAATGCACCTAACAACAACATAACAAACATGTCTTTGCTTTTGAATAAAATGATGTATTTTAAGGTTCTTCACAATCGATGAAATTTACATCATAACAAATATAAACTGGTGCTATCATAATTTTTTTTCAAATCTGAATTTGTTCTTGTAATGTTAAGATTGGGACTCATTGGTATTTTAACTAAAATGTTTGAGATGTCACTCTATTCTTGTCTCAAAATTTCTACCCTCACCCCTCCTCCATTCCTAAGACAGCATAGGAGAAAAACAAACACAAAAAAGTTTTTCACTCTATTTTCTTTATTAGTGTAAGTTATTTAGTCTTGACCATTTTCCAGGCATTAAAAGGCCCATTGCAAAAGGTATACTGTAAAAGGCAATATCTTCAGAAATGTCACCTCAAATTAAGCAGAATCAAGAAATCTGGAGACCAGTTCTCCTTTGGATTCTGTCATGACTTAATAGTCCTTGTGATACTAATAGATTTTGGTTATTTGTCATTAAAAGGAGAAAGAGGAAGGATGCACTAGCATTATTGCTCAAGTAATGTGAATGTAAATGAAAGGCAAGTAATTCCTGGTTAAGGGATATCTACATTGTTTTTGTAATTTTATTCTAAGTCATTATTAGTGCTTAAATCTAATTAATGTTTTAAAAAACTCTAAATAGGAAACCATCAATTAGTAATTCTACTATAAGTGTGAGACACATCTCAACAAACTTATATTTCAACAAACTATGTCCTAGTTAAGATAATCCAGACATCACAAGCTAAAATTGCACAAGACTTCATCCATTCTTTTCCTCATTTACCTTTGATAAGTAGATGCATCCCAGGTGCTTCTGGGTTCTACTAAGGGCTCACTTGTACATGGAAAAGAACTACTATTCACAACTACACAAAATAGTTTCTCTGCACCAGAAGTTGACAAACTATGGAGTGAGAGTCAAATTTAATTTACAATCTGTTTTGGTAAATAAGCTTTTATTATAATATAACCACACCCACTCATTTACATATTATCTATGGTTGCTTTGGAGACCATCTGATTCACAAAGCTTAAAATGCTTTTTGACCTTTTAAAGGAAAAGGTTGCTGATGCATAACTGAATCAATCTCTTCAAATGTGAGTATACAACCGAATGAGCTAGAGGGCTTCGTAAAACATTTAATAAACTCTAGCACCATAGTTTCAGAGTCAGTAGATTTGGGGCTAGGTTTAAGAAATTATATTTAAGAAATTATATTTAAGTTTCCAGGCAATGCTAATGGCACTGATCAGGAGTACACAGTTTAAGAACCACTATTGCAAACTGAGGTTGTCCAAGATTTTGCTTTGCTTGGCTCTATAATCAAGCAGCAGTCAAATCCAAAGACGCGTTGCTTTAGGAAAAGCTGTGGCAAAAGATCTCTTTACAGTATTGAAAAGCAAAGATGTCACATTGAAGACGAAGGTGCGTCTGACTCATGCCATGGTATTTTCAGTCGCATCATATGGTTGTGAAAGCTGGACATTGAACAAGGAACACAGAAAAAGAATGGATGCTTTTGAATTGTGGTGCTGGAGACATCTATTGAATATACCATTCCCTGCCAAAATAACCAACAAATCTGTCCTAGAAGAAGTGCAACCAGAGTGCTCCTTGGAAGCAAAAATGGCCAGACTGGGTCTTACATACTTCGGGCATATAGTCAGGAGAGATCAATCCCTGGAGAAGGACATCATGTTTGGGAGAGTGGCAGGTCAACGGAAAAGAGGAAAACCCTCCACCAGATCATTGACACAGTGTCTGCAACAATGGGCTTAAACATAAATAAGACCGTTTGCCTGGCACAGAATTGGCAAGTGTTTCGATCTGCTGTACATAGGGTCGCTATGACGGAACCGTCGACTCGACGGAACCTAACAACAGCAACAACATTGCAAACTGTAGAGGTGCTCTCTTCTTGTTAAGAAGTATTGGCGGCGCTATACCCTATTAAAGGAAGCAGGAGTCATCTTTAAAGAGCAGATGGACATGGTACTTTTCAAATAGCATTTGCCTTGCATTCAAGCCTGAAAAGATAGCATTGCTAAGACTAATTTGGAGTGTAAGCTTCAAGAATTAAATTTTCTTTATTCAGAGATTCTGGATTTTTATACCCATACATAATCCACAATAAATGCAGGATCTCACTTTGTACATAACAAATACATTCATAACATGATTATATATTTTCTTAACAAATAAAGTGATCAAGGCACATTTGTATTCATTTTATGAATGAAAAAGGAAAAAAAGTGCAGCTTGCCGTACTGAAGTGATTTCCCAATTACTTAATTGGAGTCTGCTATGGTTTACATGTGTCCTTCTAAAGTTTATGTACCAGAACCATAATCCAAAAATTCATGTGTTTTTAAGGATGATTGGAGGTAGGCCTTTTGGAAGGTCATTAGGATTAGATAAGGTCACCAGGGCGGGGTCCTGAAAATGTTACTGGCTTGATAAAGAGAAACCTGGGCTATAATGCTCGCTGTGTTACGTGATTCCCTCCACCATGGTGTGATGCTGCAAGAAAGCCCTCACCAGATGACAGCACCTCGATGGTGAACTTCCCAGCCTCCAGAACCAAGAGGTAAATAAAACTGTTTTCTTCATGAACTTCCTTGTCTGTAGTACTCTTTATAGCAAAAGAAAATGGACAAAGACAGGGACTGTAATTTAGATCTCCTGGCTTTTCGTCCAGCACTCTTCCTTATGAGATTGTTCTGCCACTGAAAACAAGTTACTCTGATTTCGTCAAACAGACAAAAGCATACAGGTATGCCACCTTTGTTAAAAATTATTCAGAATATGGGTTAAAACAGAGCTGGGTATTTGAACTTTCCATGATAAAGACACTAACATGAAAGAAATACAAGTCAACTAAAAACTACTACTCTTGCAGAAGAAGAAAGGAAGTCAAAACAAAAATGTGTGGTGGCTGTGGTCAATGAAAATGTGGTTTCGTACACGGTGATGTGCAATTGGGACCAATAGTTTATTGTTATGATAGAAACATCCTTTTTCTGGATATTAACCAAATGTCATTAGGTAAAAGCAATTGTGGAAGTAGTGGTAAGATGTTCAGCTTGGTTAATGATTTGGAAATCAATCTCTAGAGATTTAAAACTAGATGCAGTATATCCGTTTCTTTTACTGACTTTGATGCACTATTGGAAATTGAAACCACTTCAGATGAATAGAAACCAGTCTATTAAAGTGTGATGGGGAAAAAGTCTTGGGTAAGTTTAATATTTAAAGTACTCACAGCTCATAAGTAGATTAAGATACAGTAGCAGGAGATTGGTCTCAGCACTTTTATTTTTTAGGTTACAAGTGGGGTTCTTCATGAGAAAACCTTAAGGTAGAATTCTTAAAATAAAATTGTATGATAGAATCTCCCATTAGTGTGTTTTGATTCTTGCAGATTTTTTTTAGGGATCATTATAACAGAGGGTGCTTTCTGTTTTTTGATGGATTTCAAAAAAGAATAAAGATAAAAGTCTATTAGTTTTTAAGGCTTTACTGTATAATAAGGTGTATATTATAATGAACTCAGAGAAATAAGTTATGTTTATATTTTAAATTCTTCTTCCATATATGTATTA
>VMDO01032755.1:0-18656 GCA_007922755.1 Pedetes capensis
GTCTTCTCTTCCATTTACTTATCTTTTTATGGTAATATTTTTCTATATATCCTTGGGTTCCAGTTCTGTTTAAGATAGAAACTTTTTCTGCAGTGAACTTTCTTTTTACATTGTCAGACTATTACATGAATTTTCTAGACCATCTATAATAATACCATTCTTAGCTTTTTTTCTTTTATTATGATCCGACCATTGTATAGGATTTTTTCCTCCTTATAATTTTGATTCAGCTCCCATATATGAGTGAGAACATGTGGTGTTTCTCTTCCTGAGCTTGTGTTTTTTCAATTAAAATAATTTTCTCCAATTCCAACCATTTTGCTGCGAATGGCATTATTTCATTTTTTCCGATTGCTGAGTAGTATTCCATTATGTATATGTACCATAGATTTTTATCCATTCTTCTGTTGATGGGCACTTTGGTTGATTCCATATCCTTGCTATTGTGAAAAGTGCTGCATTGAACATGGAGATGCAGGTGTCTCTGTGGTATGATGACACATCTCCTTTTGTGTAAGTTCCCAATATTGTTATAGCTGGGTCACATGGTAGATCAATTTTTAGTTTTTGAAGCTACCTCCATATTGATTTCCACAGTGGGTGGACCAATTTACAGCTCCACAAAAATGTGAGAGTGTTCCCTTTTCTCCAAAACCTTGCCAGCATTTATTTTTATTTGTTTTATTGATCTTGGTCTGGCCTCTTTCATAAAGACATTAATTCCATTCCATAGAGCTCTACCCCCATCACCTATTCAACTCCAAAGGCCTCACCTCCTAACACTATCACCTTTAAGGTTAAGATTTCAACATAGGAATTTGAAAGAAGATGTGAACATTCATACCATGACAACTGCTTTCTTAGCAAATTGAAAAAGGCTAAAGTTTTTTGTTTTACTTTGGAGATGTAAGAGGTTGAAAATACAGTAGTTCCTATATTCTAAATAGAAACAATTAAAAGTGTCAGGCTTGGACTTCCAGTCAGAGACTTCTTGAATCCATTAGAGAACTGAAGTTTTCGGAAAAATTGTCACTTCAAAATCTGAAGAGACAGGAGCAACTAGACAGGTACACAGTGTCTACCTACCTGCAGTGGAAGCCTGAGGAATATAAACTGGTAGAAACACTAAAGTAGTAATTTTAATTAATTGTGGAGCCTCAGTGTGGACTGGCATGAGAGTCTTAAAAAATACCCCCTCTTTTGAGTTCCTTAATTTTACATCCAGAAACCACACTGGATTCACTTGTTGAAAATTCTCTCATTGCTCTGGCAGGGGTAGAGCATGGGTAATTATTCCTGAAATATGCCCAAAGCATTCTGCATCACAAAGACCTATTTTCCAGGGGAAAACTTTCCCTGAGTTTTATTACAGCTAGGGCAGAAGGGTTTCTCCCATTCCGGGTCCCACCAACCTTCCTGTCCCACCTAATGAAGTCAGAAAAAAACTATATACCACAGTCCTGGAAAAAAATTCTGCAGAAAAATAGTATGGAGAGTCTTCATCTTGATAATAAGCATCTATTTTTTTAAATCCTATAGATAATATACTTAATGGTGAAAAACCTTGCTTTCCCCTGAGTTCAGAAATAAGACAAGAATTCTATTTTTACTCAACATCATATTCAAGGTCCTAGCTAACACCACAGACATGAAAAAGAAAAGGCATACAGATTGGAAAGGAAGAAACAAATCTAGGGGTTTTTTCACAAATGTAATTATTGTCTATGTAGAAAACCTCAAAGAATCTACAGAAAGATTCTTTGAACTGATAAATAATTATAATAAGCTAACTGGATAGAGAGTTAACAAATAAAAGTCAAATATTTTCCTTTATACTGGCAATGAGCAATTGTAATATGAAATTTAAAACACAAAACCATTATATTTGCACCAAAAAGAAAAAAAGAGAAATAGTTAGGACTAAATCTAATAATATATGTATAAGATCTACATGAGGAGAACAATAAAATTCTGATGAAAAATAGCAAAGAAGATCAGAATAAAGTCATAGATGGTCTATGCCCATGATTAGAAAGACATTAATTTGTCAATTCTTTACAACTTGATCTTTAAGTGCAATTCAATCCAAATCAGAAGGCAAGCAAGTTATTTTATAGATATTGACAAACTGACTCTACAGTTTATGTGAAAAGTGAAAGACCTAGATTAGTCAACAAAATACTGAGAAAAAACAAACATAAAATACACTACATGATTTTGTGACTTATAAAAGTTGGAGCCAGCAGTGGTAATGCATAACTGTAATTTCATTATTCAGGAGGTTGAGGCAGGAGGATCATGTGTTCAAAACCAGCTTGGGCTACACAGAAAGACACTGTCTAAATAAATAAATAGACAAAATAAAAATATTTGAAAATATTTTTAAAATCACCATAATTAAGACATCATGCTACTGGTGAAAAAGAAGTGGAAACAGATCAAAAATAGAACAGAGGCCAGGCGCAGTGGTGCATGCCTGTAATCCCAGCGGCTCAGGAGGCAGAGGCAGGAGAATCGCAAATTCGAGACCAGAGGCAGTCCACATAATTTAGCAAGACCCTGTCTCAAAAAGTTAAAAAAAAAAAAAAAAAAAAAGGGCTGGGGGCGCATCTCAGCAGCTCAGTGGTCCAGCACTTGCAAAGCAAGCAGGCTCAAGGCCCTGGGTTCAACCCCCAGTACCAGGAAAAAAAAAAAAAAAAAAGAGCAGAGCCAGAAAGAGACATATACAAATACAGCCAATTGATCTTTGACAAAGAAGGAAAGGCAAGTCAATGAAGAAAAGATAGCCTTATCAACAAATAGTGCTAGAAAAACTGAATATTCATATCTAAAAATAAATAAACAAATAAGCCTAGACACAAATCTTATACCTATCACAAATTTAAATTCAAAATATACAGATAAATTTAAAATGAAAATTATGAAACTACTAGAAGATAACATAGAACAACATCTATGTGATCTTGTATCCGGTAATGAGATTTGGGGTATAACACAAAAACCCAATCCATGAAAGAAAAATTGATGTTTGATTTTATTAAATTAAAATCTATTTACGAAAGAAACTGTTAAGAGAATGAAAAAATGAGCAACAAACTAGGAGGTAAATTATATATGTATATGTATAAATGTGTGTGTATTGAATTATGGTACAAAATATAAAAGAAATATACAAAGAAATGATTCAAGCTGGGCGCAGTGGCGCACGCCTGTAATCCCAGTGGTTCGGGAGGCAGAGGCGGGAGGATTGCAAGAGTCAGTCTGCATAATTTAGCAAGCCTCTGTCTTAAAAAGTAAAAATAAATAAATAAATAAAAATAAAAATAAAAAATGGGCTGGGGGCACAGCTCAGTGGTCCAGCACTTGCAAAGTATGCAAGCGCAAGGCCCTGGGTTCAACCCCCAGTACTGAAAAAAAAAAAAGAAAGAAAGAAAAAGAAATGATTCAATAAATAAATTGGAGAGGATAGATCAATAATCCATGTAGAATCATTCCAAATAATTTTTGTAAACACTTTAGTATTATAAAGGTGGAGTACAACTTCCCACTCCTTAAATATGAGTTGCACATGGTAACATCCTTCCAAATAATGAAGTTTAATAAAGGTGGGATGCAGGGCAGGGAGGGTATAGTAACTTTACCACTTCAGCCAAAGGACTGGGGTAACAGCAACAGTGATAAATCATGGAGATAATATTAAAAGAGGAACTTTGAAACATTAAAATTATATTGATTTTATTTGAGCATTCAACAAATCATGAATCAGT
The DNA here is from genome assembly GCA_007922755.1 of Pedetes capensis. Lineage (NCBI taxonomy): Eukaryota > Metazoa > Chordata > Mammalia > Rodentia > Pedetidae > Pedetes > Pedetes capensis. The sequence continues at coordinate 3,768 of VMDO01032755.1, forward strand.
CAGCAGCAGACCATATGTGAGGAGGGCAAGGGGAGGGCGCAAAAAAAGAAATTTGATTGGCTGAAGTGGAAAGTCCATAGCTAGAGATTAGTTGGCAGTTTCTGGTTGGTAAAGAATAAATTTCATTTTATTGTTTACACCGAGTTCTGGTTTTCTCATGTAGGAAGCAAAAGTGCTAAAGCTGTCTCAGCCTAATAGTTTCCCAATTAAATTTTTTAAGAAGAGTATATATTCTTGATATCATATGATGAAAATGGCACTTTACTTCTGTATTCTGCTTCACAAAAAAAATGTTTAACACCAGTCTAATATCAGAATGCTCAGTTGAGAGACATTCTACAAAATACCTGACCACTATCCCTCAAAACTGTTAGGATCATCTAAAACTTGGAAAGTCTGAGACACAGTCGTAGTCAAGAGGAGACTAAGTAGACCTGACTACTAAATATTTTGTTGCATTCTGAATGAAACCCATAACATAAAATTATGAATAATGTGTGGAGTTTAGGTAATAAAGTATTCATATTGGCTAATTAATTGTAAGAAATGCACCATGCTAATATAAAAAAATCAATACTAGAAAAATTGGGTATGGATATATTGGAACTCTCTATTCTGTATTCACATTTTTCTATAAATCTAAAAATATTCTGAAATTTTAAAAACAAAATACAACAAGCAAAAGTCAGACTCAGCAGTAGGCAAAATACTGTCAAGCACATTCACTTAAAACTGCTCTGCTGAACAACCTCAGCAAGCCTTGCCCACCAGTTTAGGTAAAGGCCTTGCTACACACCCTATTGTCCTGATTCACTTGAAGGTTATTTTCTGAAATAAGTGAGAAAAGAAAGTCAGATAATAGAGGCCAGCCCCCAAGAGACAAAATTACTAGGTCTAAAACAACATCTAGATAAGATCTTTAGATTTGTTTACTAGCAAGTAGAAACACACTGAATTCTTAGTAAGATTTGTTGTTGTTGTTGTTGTTGTTGTTGTCAGGTGCCGTGGAGTCAGTATCTGACTCAGTGACCCTCACAGAGTTTTCAATGGCTGACTGTTTTGGGATTGCCTTGGGAGTGGATTGCCAGGTCCTTCTCCCATTCTTGTGGTACAGGGAATTGAACTCGGGACCTCAGAGACTACAGCACAGTGCTCTACCAGCTGAGCCAAATCTCAGCCCAGTAAGATTTGTAGGCAACTGAAAATCTAAACAAAAAACTGGCTGATAGTTGCTTGTAACTGTGCACTCTGAGAAGGAATCCAGGGGCCTCCAAATCAGCACCAGTAGGTGCTAGGATAAAAGGTGCACAGCTACAAAACGTCTTCTCTATAGGCTGACTCAGGTGGGCCCTCCTGAACCTTGCACACGAAAGCACCTTACAGACAGCACAACGAAGAGGGGCTGGGACAGGAAAACCCAGTCCTCTTTCCAGTGAAAATTGATCATTACTATAACAGTAACTACTATATGCTTCCCATGTCCTTTTTCTAAAGGAGACCTTTTTATTTTGGAAATTGTAAACTGACCTAACCTAATGTGACCATGATCATTCGCAATTATTAGATTTTTCCCCCTAAATTTCTTTGGCTTCCAATAGTTATAGGTAAGAGCTAAATGTTCACCTCCCACAACTTTGTAAGACTGAGGCCAAATTCTGCCAAATGTCTATTTGACTATGCAAACATACAACCTTTTCTGTAAATGTGACGAACATTTTATTCTTGTTCATTTTCAGTATTCCACTTGTACCACATATGGAGGGATCATTGAAGGTAAACAAACAAATATTCTAGCAGCAAAATTCAGCCATATTAATAGTTGTATTACGTCAATGAGCTCCTCTTTATGCATCTTAACACAGAACTATGCAAAATCCAAGGCCTGCTATGCCATTCCACGGGGAAGAGGGAATAAATAAAAAAGAGTAGACTACTGAGGTCACTAGATTCTTAGACTTTCTTTGTACAAGGGCAGAAGAAAGTGTATAATATTTCTAGAGAGTCTACATATCTGAAATATCGCTATTTCACGAATGAGTAATCATTTTTAAAGTCGATTATCTAAATTAATAAATCCTTTGTTGGTGGCAAGATAAAGATAATTGAAGGGCTTATCATAGCCACAGGGGTAGGAGTGAGTTCCAATGGATACAATGTCAACTAGAGCGCTTTGAATGTTAGCCAATTAACATAGGACATGTATTAAAACTGACACACATAATATAGTGCTATGCTTCAAATAAAATATTTTAATCAAATTGTAGATCTGATTTTTTTACCATTGTGTTTCAAGCATGTACAGGGCAGATAAGTTTTAGTTTTAGGTAACTCAGGTATGAGACAAAATACTGAAAAAAGAATTTCATCACCTAGAAATCCTAGACGTAAAAGTTGGATGCAATAAAGAGATAAAATTAAGGGGCTGTCTCCATTAGAGAAAAGGAGCTTCTCTAATCTTCCAGCACTATGTATTTCTTTAATAGGAATTAAAACTATGGTTGGGGATTTTGCTTTACTCCTCACTATTGCACAACCAAGTGGAATGGCAAGGATACTAGTTTTCTCAAATGACTTAATCAGTTGTTCTAAATTCTTCAGGCAACAGTAAAAAGAAAAGAGTCTAAAGAACAAACACATTGGCATATACTCACACAGTATAGTTTAAAAATTGTTAAAATTGTACTAATATAAAGATGTTTTAACACTGTTAGTCACCGTCAAGTCGGTGTCTGACTCATAGCAACCCTATGTACAACAGGTGAAACACTATTGTTAGTACTTCTCTGCTATTCCTAGGGTTTTCAATGGCTGGTTGTTTTGGGGGAGTGGGTTGCTGGGTCCTTCTTCCAAGCCTACAATATCTGGTGTTCCCAGGCCATCTCCCATCCAAGTACTAACCAGGCCTGACCCTGCTTAGCTTTGGATGCCACAGTGGTACAGATGCTGGCTACTTTAGCACTAATGCCAATATATAAGTTTCATAATGTCAAATAAACAAGTCACCTAATATGAAGTCACAAAACATATTTTATAAGTAATAAAAAAGGAAATGTGATTTGCTACTTGACCTCATTCTAGTCTTTACTTAAATGACACCACCTCATTATGTCCTCTTTGGCTACCATATCTAAAATTGACAATCCCCGATATTTCCTTTGCCCCTTTTCTGCCTTATCATTCTCTCAACATCTGCAACCATAGCACCGTAGCATCTAATCCTGCCTTATCTCAGAAGCTAAGCAAGTTTGGCTTGCTTAGTCCTTGGATGAGACACCACCCAGGAATACCCGATGCTGCAGGCTAGGGAGAATGACCTGGCAGCCCACTCCCAAACAATCCATCATTAAAAACTCTATGACTAGCAGAGAAGCACTGACAATAGTGCCAGGCATGGCACACTGTCGGAGAGAGTTTCGTTCTGTTGTACATAAGGTTGCTATGAGTCAGACCCTACTGGAGGGTACCTAACAACAATGTTTTCTCAGCACTTAATAGAATGTATCATATTATACATTTTACTTATCCATTTTACTTATTGTCATGTAAGTTCCAGAATTTTTTGTTGTTTGGTTCATTGTTATATTCCCAGCACCAGATGGGTGTTTGGCAAATAGTAGTTACTGCTGTGTTGTTGAATGAGTTGATTACTATCTTAAAATTTAATAGTGCAGTGGTGCGAGCCTATAATCTTAGTGACTCGAGAGATGAAGACAAGAGGATTTTAAAATTGAGGCCAGAGATAGTCTGCATAATTTAATGAGAACTTCTCTCAAGATAAAAAATGAAAAATGGGCTGGCATGCAGCTCAGTGGTAGAGTGCTTGCAAAAGCATGCATGAGATCCTGGGTTCAGCCCCTCAGAAAAACATTGTTAATTTTTACTTTATGTGTGTGTGTGTGTGTGTGTGTGTGTGTATACATATATGTGTTTGTGTGTATTATATATACATATATATGTATTTTCTTCTGTAGGCAAAATGATACACCATCATTTTGATGATTTTTATTTATTTCAGTGGTATAATTAAAAACATAAGAATGTTTTTAATTTTAAAAAATCAATAGTTTTATCTAAAAAGTATTTGGTGATAAACAAGAGAATAACATCTGGAAAACATGTTTAGGTGTAAAATCAGTGGTGTTTAATGTGGATTATCATTTTTCCAATATGTCTCATGAAATATATAATTACTCAAACCAAATTAGTTCACTAGTATACCATTCATTCAGAGAATCCTTTTTTGTTTAGTTTTTCAAAAGAAAATCAAAAGAAATTTTAAGTTAATTTATATAGTTTTATATAATGAATTTTCTCCAATTCCATGGGAAAACATTATCAAAAATTTGCTAGTGATTATTCACTTAACTACTCTCTGTAGTAACAAGATACAGTCTCAATGCTGAGAGTGGTGCAAAAGGATATTTTTAATAAAATAAGACAGGAAAATAAATAAACTATAACTATGATTTAACCAAAAATCTAAGTAGGCAAATATGTTCCAAGCCAAGAAATGGGAAAACTTTTCAACTTTTTGTTACTTTGTTGTTAGGTGCCATTGAGTCAGTATCAGATTCGTAGTGAATATGTACAACAGGCAAAACAATATTAGTGCTTCCCTGCTATTCATAGGGTTTTCAATGGCTGATTGTTTTTTGGGAGTGGGTTGCTGGGTCCTCCTCCCAAGAGTACAGAACCTGGTGTTCCCAGGCCGTCTCCCATCCAAGTACTAACCAGGTCTGACCCTGCTTAGCTTCCAGGATCTGACTGGATCAGAGGCCACAGTGATAAGGCTGCAGATTTTTGTTTCTTAGTAACACTCTTACTAACGAACACAAATTTTAAAAATATAAACATAAGTTCCTAGCTTTGAAATATTGTTTTGATTATAAAAAGTGAGATGAAGGCAGTGAAATATAACTAAGAATAGGATTATTTGGCAATAATAACCTGAGTTTGTCACTTACTAGCTTTATGGTCATGGAAACGTTACCATCTTTCAGCCACAGCCTATTTATTCCTTGGCAAATGGAGTGAGAAGATGGGTATTACACTTCTCTCTCCACTTTATTGTAAAGAATAAGGACAAAATATCCATCATGTGCTAGGCATGGTATATGTGTACATTATTTCTGCAACAAACTGTAGTTCTGTTTAGTCAGTCTTCATGGAACCACATATACACTGATTGATACTTTTTTTTTTACTGTACTAGAGGCATAAGATAATGAATAAAAGGTAGAGTTCTAGTCAAAAAACTTTCACATTAGTAAGTTTCTTTACAAAAATGATATTTCTTATAATAACTTGATTCAAGTTATTTGCAATAATTCAGGAATATTCCATTAATATCAGTAGCATATCCCCCAAGGAAGAAAGGAGTTTGTTCTATAGATAAGAAGATATAAATCAAAACATGGAATGTAATAAAATAACTGCATAGCAAAAAGAAGGTAAAATGTCAATATCAGTAAGGCATGCATAGAGATAATTAATATAAGCCAACATACAAATATTAGGTGGAGAATTAGGTAAGTTCATTTTCCACATAAAGTTATCCTGTAAATTATCTGTCCTTTTCCATGTTCTCTAGGGTTCTACATCAAATCTTCATTCATATTTATTCACTCTGATTTTTGAAAAGCATCTAATCTGCCTGATATCATAATTTCATCTTGGAAGATTTAATCCACAATGAAATAGTACTTTTTAGTAGGTAGAACCCCAGGGGACAATTATGGCATACCATTTTGGTCATGTAAGATTTGGTTCATTAAAGAGAAGGTTTGTACTTTTTTATGTTTTAAAATGCTCAGCCCTGTCTATACTATCCTCTAAGTATTAAACCTTTATAACAGAGATACATCTTTTTCTTATTACTCAGCTTTTACCTACAGAGCAAAATTGACTAATTAGAAATCTACTTCTTTCTTGATCCAAGTCCTTTATATTCTTTCTTGCAGACAGAATGTGTTTCTTGTGCCAGTTATCATTTGCAGAAAGGAAGACAAAAAATTCTAAGATCAAAGGCTATTGATCACGATTCCAAAGTCACATTTTTCATCCCCTGCACCAAAGAACATTGGTTAATTTGCAAGCAAGCAAGTAAGACTCAAGGCCAAGCCACTGTCACCATCAAAACTGATATTTAGCATCAACAATAATTTACAAATGATTCCTTGGTAATGATGAACAATCAGCTCACCTAGGGCAAACGTTGTTACTGCCTTAAGAAACAAATTTTAAGTGACAGTTGGGCTTATGATAAATTCTATTATGATCAAATACAGTCTTAATTTATGTTTTATTTTTTGTTAATAGTAAGTTATTATCCTTGAGTGCGTGTGTTTAAAAAGAGATTTACTTTGCCTTTATCTTTTAATAATGACTTAAGTTCCCAATAAAAGTAGTTAAAAATTGTGAGGGTGTTTTACAAAGGAAAAAAATGTTCAATGTAACTTCTATAAATTTAAAATAAGTCTAAAGTCCAAAGGCTCTTTTACTGGGTCTGTTTGAAGTTTCAAGTCCCCTTCAAAGATGTTAAGGGTATGTATAAACATCCAGCTTCTAAGAAAGTGGTTCAAATGCACTGACCAACCTACTCCTCTTTTCTTTCAACTTTTCTGCTCTGAATCACAGTCTTGTGGGAGACACAGAGAACAATTAAAGTGTGATATGAGCTACGATGTAGATTGTACATCTGATATAGAGTCTTCTTCAAATGATAAAATTCAAAAGGAATGAGAATGTCATTTGAGAGTGAGGTTAAAATTTCTTTCCAACACATGAGCTGCCCAAACACATCTTGCAGGCTGTCTTTCACACAAAATCTCTACTTTTTCTACTTTTTTCTGTTTAAAGTCCTTTATGACACGTTGATAAGCATCAGATGTTTCTTTGCATTGAATATATCATGGTAACTTCTTTGCCAGGAAATATTTCATTTTCCTTATCACTTACACTCATGACAATATATATCCCAGAACTATCTTCTAGAATGCATACTATAAACCAGGAAGGACATTACCTCACATTAATTCTAAATGGACAATGTTATTGCCTAATTTGATAATATCTGATAACATGATTTAAGAATCATGAAATTATAAAAATTATGAAAGAACCCTTTTTACCTAACCAGAAAAGTAAATGGAATCAAACATGAAATGGTAGCTTAAACAACAGAGAGATGGACAAATAATGTTTTGCTATAGCCAGTCATCAGATTCTTTTTCCAGGGAAGATCTTAAACAAATGTCTTCTCCGAACTCTTTTCATTCTTTTCTAAGTATAAGTTATCATTACTCGCACTATGATATAAAACTTTTTTTCTTTAGCAAGAGTTACAGTTGATTGTTGCATAACAGATGAATCTGTTGTATGTGTGTGCATGTGTGTATGTGCATGAATAGATATATACATGCTCACACCTTAGGGTTAATGTGTTAGAGTCACTGTTTGGATTCTTGCATAATCTTTGACCTGTTCATTGAATTCACCTGGGAATAATGGTAAAGAGACTACTTACACCAAAGAAGGTCATTTTTGTGCTCAACCAGACAACATTTTTTGTATAATGAGCCTTATGGCATTTTGAAAACAAGAATCTAGAGAAAAATGCAAAAATAAATCAAAACAATTTTAATATGTTTATTTAAGCACCCTATTTTATTATGTCTAATTTTAGAATTAGGATAGCAAATTAAGGCAAATCATGATTGTGAGTGTTAATTCTTAACTAGAGATAAACTTGTTTATTAAAGCTGTCATTATGTTGTGTGTATGCTTTCACATAAAAGATGTGCAATGGAAAGTATTTCATAATGCCTCTGGCTAGATGGATGTGCTAATAATCTGGGTCAGCCCCTATTCACCAATTCTGGGTGTACTATCATGTTTAGGAATACTATTTTGAAAGGTGGGGCAAGAGGTTTGCCCTCACATAAACAGAAGTACAGTTACAAGCAACTATATAATTACTCATTCCCATTATCATTATTTATAATAAAATAAGCTATTAGTTGTAGCAAATCATCTATATGCATAGTGTACAGAGAAAAATGACTGAGTACTATTAATATTACTAAGTCTTATACCACCCTAGTGTCATGAAATTACAGGCATATAGTAAAACTTTAGCATCTGAAGTCAACATTGCTCATATAAAGGCATCCAATATGGTTTTTCTTATTATGCATTTGAATAAATTGTTATTTGTTTATTGTCTATGAAGGATAACTGCATATATCAAGTCAATAAATTCTAGGTGATTTAAAAGGAAGTCAAGAGAAAAAGTAGGAGTTGGTAACATTCTATACTAGATCTCCTGCTGACCTTTCTCACTATTCCTATGCTTTTTTTCTGACACACTTTTAATGTCTTTATGGCCTCTTGTTTCCTATTCCTCTTTTTCACCTGTTCTATTTCTATGTGTAAGGCAGGGAGTAGCATCTGTTTATTATCCAGGAAATGACAATATTTCAGAAACTCTCAATAAATATACATATGGCATAATTGAAAAAGTTCACTGATGAATTAAAATTTATCCTTATCAAATTCTTGTTTTAAAAAATAAATTTGGAACAAGTAAATTTGGAAAAATGGAGAAAAGTCATTTTCAAACTGTTGAAATGTCCTAAAAAGATTCTCTAAAGGTCAATCTTGCCAATTCAGTGCTCACTGTCATTATTTCTTTTATTTCGCTCTGTAGTGGTCTAGGGTACACATTTTTCTTTTCTTCTTAAAGACATTTAAAGATCAGTGTTCCAGTTCCATAGCCAGCATCTTCACACCATTCAAAACACATACAGTCAATCATAACCCCAAACAGGAAGTAGAGGGTTAGTTCTCACTTAAGTAAAGTTTACTGAAAAGCCTACAGATCAGTGTGATTTTGTGTAGATCAATGATGTATACTTCTGAAAGGTTTTATACAAGCAGCAGTCTTAGGATGTAGCTCTAAGGAGCACATAGGTAAAAAAAAAAACATAAATGCAATGTCCCGCAAATGTACCTCCCTTTGGGTCCATAAAGAATCTGGCCAGATTGTCTGAAGGGAAGCCATTCTTGCCACTGGGGCAGAGTTGAAGTGCTTCCATTTCCGCTGACTGCATTTCAGCCTTGAGTATGTCAGCCAGCCAAGGTTTTCTGGGGGCCAAAGTCACAAAAATTCTGGTCGATATCTTTTATGAGAAATGACAAATGTAAAAAGATAAACTCTACTGTGTCAGATAAACTATATGGGATTTTAGTAGATTCCAAGCAAAGATTTAACAATGTGTAGTCAATTTCAAAGTCTTCTGCTAATTCAAGGAAACAAAAAACTCCCACTAAAAAGATTCCTACCAGGCTGGAGTTTATTATGTTCAGGACATGGAAACCTTGAAAGTTATACTTCTTAGATATAAACTATGTTTTTAAAAGCTGGCAACTTGACAAATAAATGAGAACCACATTGCAGCACTGCTCAGAAAAGATCAATATTGAATAATCAGCTGAGGCTGAATACTTTTACTACACTGACTTTCCAAAAACCCTCACTTAATCCTAGTACTTTGGAGGCTAAGCAAGAAGCATTTCAAGTTCAGGGGTAGGCTGGGCTACAGAGCATGTGGGCTGTATAGTGATACTCTGTCACAAAACAACAATAACAACAAATACAACAACAACAAAGCAAACAAACCAAAACCCCTCCATTTTCTAGAAAAGTATTTTTACTTCTAATATTCTAACAATATGGTTTCATGAGTAAGTCATGTTGGACTCCTCTAAACAACAGAAAGATTCACTTTTCATTTTACCCAGTTATATTTTAAACTATCTCCAAAAATGAAGGGATTTCATGTAGCAGAAAATTTAATAATAACCTACTTAATTTCTTTGAACATAAAAAACAACACTTCACCCATTTTAACATAGTCAACTATTTCTGTATATATCTCTGTTGAGATTCTTACCTAGTTTTTTCTTTTAAAACCCCTAGGGCTGTGCCAAGTGTTTTCCTTTTTTCCTCTTTCTTTTTCATTTCCTCTTCTTCCTATACCAACTATGGATTTGGAAGTCCAATATTTCTGTTACAATAAACTTTCAATTATTTTCCATTACATTGTATCTCATCAACCTCATTTTTAAATAATTTCCATTGGGAAGTCCTTACATCCTTCAAATAGATTATTAAAGGGTCTGCAGTATGTTTTGCATGTATTCTAATCACTATTATGTCACTAATTTCCTATGACCTTAAGTCAGTCATCCCTCTTCCCAGTCTGATTATGTCTAAAATAGACCAAAAGTATTCCATTTACTAACATGTGCTGCAGAATAAATAATAATTACATTTATTTGGTACCTCAAAGCAACAAATTCCACTTATTTTTATTAAATAGAACCTTAAAATATCAGTATTTGTAAACAATTATCTTTATCCTATGTGACAAGTATAAAGCAAGTTGGTACTGTGTTACATTAGTCAAATAAATTCTACAAATGCTAAAGTAAATCTCAAGGTTCTTATGTACATGTAACAGGACTGTGCTCAAGACAAGAATGTAACAAAATTGACTTCTGTACAAATGGCCTTAGTAATAAAGAAAAAGAAATGTATGATACATAACAAAAATAGTGTTTAAATAGAATATTTTTCATATTTTTCCATGCTCAGCAGCTTTCCAAGAAATATTTCAGAGCCGGGCCAGGTGTGGCGGTGCACTCCTGTAATCCCAGTGGCTCTGGAGGTAGAGGCAGGAGGATGGCAAGTTCAAGACCGGAGGTAATCTGCGTAATTTAGTGAGACCCTGCCTCAAAAAGTAAAAAACGGGCTGAGGATGCAGCTCAGTGGTCCAGCACTTGCAGAGCATGCAAGCACAAGGCCCTGGGTTGAATCCCCAGTACCTGCAAAAAAAAGAAAAGAAAAAGAAATATTTCAGAGCCTACACATCTTATAGAATGCATCGCATCAAAAGGATTGACCATAAAGTTTAGAAACATGATTCATTTTATCAAATTTCCTCAGCCCTCTAAAATCTCTTCAAAAATTCCACAAACTTTGTGAGACTATGCATATATTATGTGTATTAAATTATACCATTATATCCTTAGAGGAAAGATTTTCTATTATTCAGTCAAGAAGTAGTCTTTGCTAACTGTGACTGATTCACAACTAAATCTAGAATTTTTGGTGTTGAACATAAGCCTTTAGCAATGAAACTATCATAAAGAGTTTTATTGGTGTAATTCTTGGATTCAAAATAATATGAAATATTGGAAAAAGAAGGAAGACTTTGTTCCTATTCATATTGCTTTCTGTGGTAAAGTAATTTTAGTTATGTAAAGATAAGCACACAGAAGCCATTCAATTTTAATATAAAGATGATTTTTCATTTATGGCTCAATTATTGAAGTTTAACTCCAGTTCTATGAATTGAATTGATCTATCTGCCAATAATGGATGTTCTCCTTCTAGATAAAATAAGTCTACAGAGAAGCTGACAAACTGTTGTTAATAGTTTACACACATGCTATGGATCACAAAATAACTAGCTTAAGATTTCTTATAAAATCTCTAGTTGTCTTCTTCTTCTCTTTATGCTTGCATGTACTGCTACATTCTCTTCCAAAGATTTCCTTCTTTCATCCACAGAAATTTCTTTAACTATGTTTCCCTTTCCTAAATAACATAACCCATAAATCCTAATTTCCCTTGACAATTATTTCTTCCACTAATATCAAGTTAAAATTCAACACAAGCAATACCTGTGTAGAAGTAAAAATTTTAGAAAAGTCATGCCTTTACTAATGCAGACAAATCAATTGCCAAGACAATGATTCATAAGTAGGAAATAAAACAAAATTGTATTTTCAAACAGATATTGAAGTCAGGAAACAACTCATGCTTAGAACTGAAATATTAGTCACAGCACTGTGACCTATCACCTTAAGTGATAAAACACACAGGTCAGAATTGACAATACATACTCATGGCTGATCATGGCTCCTAGTTATTGATCAAAGGAGGGAAAAATAGTACTTTGCAGGAAAAAACATTGCTCTGAATTACAAACATCCATTCTCCTGAGACTCAGCAACTCTCTGGGTTTCTCCCTCTGGAACTAGAAGCAAGAAGTGAGTTCAGCCAGTATTTAATATCAAGTGAATGTGGTGTTTAATCAATAGTCTTCTGCTTTGTTCCTCGATGTGGAAAGCAGTGTCTATTCATTCAGCAAAGGTTAATGCCAAGGGTCAAGTGATTTCACACTCTCCATAGGATCCACAACATTTCAGTAGTTCAGATGCCTTAGACAATGATGACTCAGTTGGACTGATTTATTGCCACTCTAAGGCCCTGCTTAATACTAAAGTGCTCTCTTATGATAATACCTCAGAAAATAGCACTGATAAAAGAGGAGGCAATAATTACCTACATTTTGAGGTAATGTCTTCATTTCTAACATCCTATAAAGATGTAAGGTCCATTTAAAATGATCTCCTTCTTGTATTAGCAAGCCATTTAAACAAGATTTTATCAGCATTTTCTGTTTTATGAAATACACCACAGAAGAAATTTAGTAACCCTATAATATAAATGTAAAAATAAAACATGATTTAACATATATTTTAAATAAGCCTTTTTAAAATATTTACTAACTGAAATACTTTAATATGTGACAAGAAAAAGTAAAAGATTTGCAGATGGGAGGAAAAATATAACACAGGAAATAACTCTAAGTATGGTTTTCTTAAAGCAGCATTAGTTGAGGTCATTGTTTTAAACCAGAACATATTTGAATATGTCAGGGTTCCAATCTTTAACATGTTAGCATCCATGATTATTATTCTGCAATGTCTCATAGCAGATGTGTTTTATATAATGAAAGAAGTTCAAGTGTCACCAGGAAAACAGTGTGAGAAGAATTAATTAGGAAGCTTATCATGGAAAAGTCATTTAGAATTGGCCTTACTCATATATCTTTGGATGATGAATATACTAATCAATTAGCAAAATAAAATAAGTTCTGTAAATTTATCTAAAGATATCCCATCATTCTAATCACAATTGAAAAATTGGAAGTACATTTGAAACAGTTTATTATATCTCATTCTAGATGATGAGCATGTAAAACATTCTAATATATTTTTTGCCTTCTACTCACTCTTTTCAAAGCGGATACAGTATTCAGAAATTAATCCAAACTATTGTATACAAAACAAAAATTACCACAGAAAACTCATTCTCCAAACTACTATAAACTATTTTAAGTAGTTACTTGTAAATATATGTAAAATGTAAGAATATGAGTTAAAAAGAAAATTTGTGTATTGTATAATTTAAGACAAATTTTTACTTTTCAATTTTAGATAACATAGTTTGTATTAAAAATAAATGAAATGGGTAACAATCAGTAATTTTGATGAAAACAGTTTCATCAAGCAGCAATGACATCTAGAATTTTCCTTTTCATCTTACTTGTCTTTAAAGGATGACGGCTTTTCTGCAGGTTTTTCCCAAAGGGAATGATTTTATAGGCCACATGTTTCAAGATCTATTATAGAGAAAAGAGGAAATATAGCTAATCTTTTTGAAAATAAAACAAGGAAAGCAATTAAACCAAATACTTTGGCTTATTCATAACAAAAATAATAGTTGTGATCTTAGCACTCTAAAGATAAGACTCTAATAATGGATAAGATTGGATGTTTTCAAAATCTTTCAAAAATGTTTTTCACAGTAATGTCCATGTACACTGTCCTTCAGGCTAAAGGTATTTGCTGCGAAATGTAGTTCAGTTTATTGAAACAAGGATAAAACAAGTAACCTAAATTATGTGTGTGTCTAATTTTACATTTTGAAACCTATTAGATAAGCTGTAACCTAGTGCTCATTTTGAACCATTAAAAAAAATTGCAGACACTGAGTTTTGGAATTGTTCAACACATATAAAGGCTAGCATAAAATGTATCACATTGTTATTTTGCCTGTATTCCTAGTAAGGTATAAAATATAAGCAATTGTTCACATTTTAGTACAACTGGGAAAAGAATGTTTTAAGTGTATTTTTTTTTGTTTCAGTAGTAATTATTTCTTCAAATCCTGCCAATGTATAAAAAGACAATGTATGTGGTCACTGTTTTTTCTACTCTTCTTTTATGTGTTTTGGTGGGGGGGGGAAGATATGTGTGAATTTCTGTTAACGCGGCTCTTATCATAGAAATTTAAATACTATTCAGAACTTTAAAAAAATTAATGTCTCCTTTCAGCCTTGCATGCTCATCAGCTGTAATTCAAAACCCTTTAATGCTGATTTCAGTGCCTTATGTGGGAATTATCTTGAGTACTGTACTCTCGATGGAAACATCATGTAGGTCAAGGCAGCAAGCTTAATGGACTGATTTTTTGTATAATTATTGTGGAACATGTCTCTTCAATATATCTAATTCAACAATATCTAAATACGAAAATGAAAAAAGAACCACATTTTCCTACATGTATTTCATGAAATTGTTGTTCAAGAGTTCAAACTATTATTGTAATAAAATTGCCAGATATTCTGATGTAATTAATCTTCTACAACAGTGATTATTTGTATTAAAGGATCATAGGAGGATAATAATGTATAACACTTTTATTTAATGCAAAGAAAATACAGGTTCATTTTAGAAAATTTAGAAAATTTGGATACACAAAAAGAAAATTAAAGAACTTTAATTTTATCATCTATTGACTCATGCATCCAGACTTTTATATAAGTGTTTACAGGGACAGACATATCTACTATATGTGCACATGTAGATATCTATCAACATATAATATGTTTTTAATGGGGCTGGAATGGTGCATAATATTTTCTAACCTAGTTTTTCACTTAGTAATGTACTATGGATATGTTTGTTTATGTG
>VMDO01032756.1:0-18655 GCA_007922755.1 Pedetes capensis
CAGCTTCAGTTTGAACTTGCATATGAGAAGTTGATGGTCTGATCCACAGTCAGCACCTGGTCTTGTTTTGACATTTTGTACAGAGCTTTTCCATCGTCTCTTTGCACATATGTAGTCAATTTGATTCCTGTATGTTCCATCTGGTGAAGTCCATGTGTATAGTCTCCGTTTATGATGTTGAAAAAATGTATTTGCAATGGAAAAGTCATTGGTCTGACAGAATTCTATCATGTGATCTCCAGCTTCGTTTCTATAGACTAGTGCAATTATATTAGGTCATAGCAGAGGGAATTTGTTTTCTCCAGTCAATTTTAAATTGAAGGAAAACATAATTGAAGCTAACAGTTTAGTTATTTGTATGGATATGATAAGAACTAAAGAAACCTCAGTTTCTTAATGTTGTTGTTGTTAGGTGTCATCAAGTCGGGTTTGACTTATAGTGACCCTCATAGGGTTTTCAATGACTGACTGTTTCAGGATTGTTTGGGGAATGGATTGCCACATCCTTCTCCCATTTTTGAGGTACTGGGGATAGAACCTGGGTCCTAAGAGAGTATTGCATGGCATTCTACCAACTGATCTAAATTCCAGCCCAGTTTCTTAACAGCTACTACAAGTTAATATTATAATACAAATGATATTTGTTGTTAGGTGTCATTGAGTTGGGTCTGACTCATAGTGACTCTATGTACAGCAGAACGTAACACTACCTGACACTGTGCCACGCCTTGCACTATTTCCAGTGCTTCTCTGCTATTCATAGGGTTTTTGATGGGTGATTGTTTTGGGAGTGGGCTGCCGGGTCCTTCTCCCAAGCCCATGGCACTGGGTATTCCCAGGTGATCTCACATCTCTGTACTAACCAGGCCCAACCCTGCATAGCTTCTGAGATCTGAGGAGATCTGATGCCATGGTAATATGGCTGTAGACAATACAAATGATGTTGTTATTAGGTGCCATTGGGTTGTGTCCAACTCATAGTGACCCTATATACAACAGAGCGAAACACTTCCTGACATTGTGTCATGCCTGGCACTATGTGAGTGCTTCTCTGCTACTTATAGGTTTTCAGTGGCTGATGATTGTTTTGGGAATGGATTGTTAGGTCCTTCTTCCATTTTTTGCAATGCTGGAGATTGAAGGCAAGGCCTCAGAGAGCGTAGAGCAGCATTCTACCAACTGAACTAAACCCCAGCTTTAGTACAAATGATAATGAAGTTTAATTTATAGGGATATTACATCTTTAGGAAAATTCTTTCCCTGGCCAACAAATGACTGAAGAAAACATGTAAGCCAGGTAAATGAAAGGAATATTAATAAGAATATTGTTTTTAAAAAGTGCCAGGATTTGCAACAAGCGCAATTATGCAAGTCAATATTTTAAGTAACGTAATGCATACTAGAATTTTTATTTGTTATTAAAGTTAATACTGAGGGGACTGTTTTATTTAACTGTACAGCTAATTCAGATACAATGCAAGTTCAAAATAAGTTTGTTGCTAGTTTATGTGAATTTAGATTAGCTATTTGGTGACCAACACGTCTTTATAATTTACAGCAGGGTTCCCTTCCCCAGTATTTACAGCTGCTCCCCATCACTCACATTACCACCTGAGCTCTGCCTCCTATCAGATCAGCAGCACCATTAGATTGTCTCCCATGAAACCAGTCCCTGGTGCCTAAAAGGTTGGCACTGTTCTACAGAATCCCATGGCCCTTCTGGGTGAAAAACTTGACCTCATGCCTCTGTCAGCTTTAAATAAGAATGATACTAAAAAGTCCAGCATGGGAGGCTGAAGCAGGTGGATCATGAATTCCAGGCTAGCCTGAGCTATAAAGTGAGACCCCATTTCAAACAAAATGAAACAAAACAAAATGAACAAAAAATATGGACAGTAAAAAATTATGTCTTCTTGAGTAACTCCCATCAGATCATATCCAAGGCCTTCCTTTATCTCCCTTGTGTTCCTAATGAAATATGTAGAGAAAAAGCAGGTAAAATGATTCCAGTTCCCAGCAATAAGGCATTAGAATAATTTCTGTCCCTTGGTGAGCCCTTGCCTCTTTAGATAAGCGTGGCTCAAAACAGGGTTTCTCTTATATCTTTTTAAAAAGCCCTTTTCCTCAAGGGCTCAAATGGTAGTACAGTGTTCAAAACACTCTTTTAAAACAGCTTTAATGAGATATAATTCACATGTACAATTCAAACATTTAAAGTATACAATAAATAGCTTTTAGTATATTCGCAGAGTTGTGAAACTCTCATTTAAATCAATTTTAGAACTTTTTCATAATCCCCAAAAGAAGCCCTACCCACTTAACTATAATTGCTCACTCCCACCCCTACCCCTACACAACCACCAGTCTCTGTGGATTATGACATCTGACACTTGTTAAAATGGTACAGAAGACTTTATTCAGCATTCTTGAAATAGATGCCAAGACTTTCTCAATAAGGATGAGGGATCCAGTTCAACTTCAAATACAGCAAATACAGCTGAGGATTTATGGTCGATGATTTGAATGAAAGGGTTAATGGGGTAGAATACTACCAAGGGGAGACATCAAGGGTAGGGGGATTCTTGCTGAAGGAAGGTCTAGGTGATCTGATATCTAAAGTGGAGGGTAAGGAATTTGAAAGGGTTATGAGGGTGATTAGATATAAAGGGCTGGGGGAATTCTCACTAAGCTGTCTTAACAGAATTCTTGCTACAACTGGACTAGGCAGGCCAAAGACAAGGTCCTAAGGAGGAGACCTCATCAGAGAGTTTAAGAGGAGCCTGTCTACTAAAGTTTGGTCTAGGAGAGTGTGCCAATACCAAACTGTTTTCCGTTTATACCTCCAGGTGCCGTCCTCCCACTCATTTCTCCTTCCCCGAGGCTCTTTAACAAAATTACGCAATTACGGTTATGGAAATTCTAAAGCGGTTTGGGGGTACTCCGGCCACAGTCGAGAAGGGAAACGGACCACAACTCCCATAATTCCTCGCAGGGCTGCGACTGGCCCTACCCCAATCCCAAGCCGCGCGCCTGCGCAGAAGGTCCTGCGCTGAGAGCAGGGGGCGGTGACAGGACAGCGTGTCTGGAGGAGGCAGAGGAGAAATAGGAGGAGGAGGAGGAGGGAGAAAAAAAGACACCATAGACTTCTACCTTGGCCTAGAGCGGCCCTTAAAGTGTCAGTGAAAGGAGGGCGGGCGGGGACCACCCAAGAACTGGCCGCCGGCGGTATCATGGCGTCCCGGAACCCCCCTCCCCAAGGTGAGCGGCCAGGGCCCGAAGTAGTTACTGGGACGCGGCTCACAGCTCTCGACCTTGTTCCCACGGCGTTTTTCCCTTCCCCTGCTGCAGTGTTCCTGAGGCTCTGTCTTGAGGCTGCCTCTGTGAGCACCCCGCCGCACGACTCCCCTCTCTACGAAACTCAGGCAGAAAGCGGAGCCCCACCCCCAACACAGCCTTACCCTACCTCCACTTCTGTGCCCTTCATCTCCACCTTAAAACGGCGTTGGGTTTGGGGTTTTGTTTTGTTTTGTGTATTTATTTTTTGAGTCCCACTCTCAAGTGATCTCCTGTCTCTCAGTTCCTGACCTCATCTCCCAGAAGAGGAACCCCCTGTTCCCACTGATGAAAATGGACCCTACTTTGACCCTCCTCTGATTTGCAGAGTGACCCTTCACTGCTGTGTGACTCAACTGATCCTGGCTCTGTCTCCAGGCCTTCTATGGGCCTCTGGAAAGGAGATGGGAGAATTATTGCCAAGCCCTTTACTCTTAAGGCCCTATTCTCAGGAACTGAGTTAAACACACTCATTAATTTCCATCTGGGCATTTTTAGTTGTAGGCCAAAAGTAACAATGAGTTGTAGCAGATTAGAACAAAATGTATGGGACATTTCTGACTGTAGTTCAAATTTTTTCCATTTTGTGTTTTGAAGATTATGAAAGTGATGACGACTCTTACGAAGTGTTGGATTTAACTGAGTATGCAAGACGACATCACTGGTGGAATCGAGTGTTTGGCCACAGTTCGGGACCTATGGTAGAAAAATACTCAGTAGCTACCCAGATTGTAATGGGTGGCGTGACTGGCTGGTGAGAACATCTTTTTCATTAAATTTCTTTGGGAGCCTGGCTGTTGTCCTTTTGTAAATGGGCCAGAGTCACCGTGCATATTCAGTAGAATCGATTCTGTTAATTCCAGAAGAGCACGACTTTGAGGTGTTTCTCTGTGATATAACTGGTGTGATCGACCTTCAGAGACTCCCTGTTGGATTTTAGTGATCCCCCTACCCCATGCCCATTACTGTTCCACTCTTCCCTCCTTTGATTATATATTCTCCCCTCTCTCAAGTTCAGCAGATGTAGTAGATCTGATTCAGTGATAGTGAAAAGATAGAAAGAAATATGTGAATTAATTGTATGTAAATTTTTACTTGCTATTCAGTACCAAAAATTTGGAAGACCTTTGAGAAACTCCCACAGTAGAACTGGCCTCTAGGTTTGTCAGCCCTGTAGAGAGTGGTGTAAGTGCTCAGTAAAAACTATTGATGATGATACAGCTGATTCTGTTTTTATTGGGCTGGTTCAGATTATGATAATGCTTTGAAGAAGAACTGAGAACATTAGTTCTATGCTGGAATTAACGGACTGATCGCTTGGTTTGCAATAATTTTGTGGAGTACATTAAGGAGGAGTGGTCAGTAAATGTTAGTAAATGTTAATCTAACCAGGTAACAACTCAGACCAGGTGATTACACGATTGTTACTGTGGGTCTCATTCCATTATTTTTGGAATAAAAGATGAGTGAAGTAACAAGGGGCAGAAACAAGTTTGAGTAAATAATTTTGAAAATATTCATGACTGTAGAGAATTTTTGAAATTAGTGAGGGTACTAGACTTGTGAATAATTATTTTTTTCTTTAGAGTCTAAGTTCATTTCATGTTAATTTAAATACTTATATATTTCCGCTTGGCATGTACAAATCACATTTTTTGACTTGTGTTTTACATGCACCTTGGGATGGTAGTGCACTCCTCTGTCTCTTTGTAGATGCCATTTTATGATAGAAACAACCATTGTAAAGATTCTGTGGCAGAGAAGTGCAGTATTAATTCGTGATGTGTACTTATTAATGCTGTGCTATGAAAAATGTCTGCAGTTAGAGGAGAGATTTCTGATAAGGGCTGTGCTCATTCAGATGATTCACCATAGGCTGATTGTACCTCTTCCCCATAATTTAGGGCATGGCTCTCTGTTTAAATAAGTTCATCATCTGGTGCCATGGATAATTGCTTAGTGAGAATCAGGGCCAAAAGCCCAATATTAAAATATACTAAAAAATAATTGAGAAGTACAGTTATATCAGGTCATTTGCAAAATTTCTCTTTGTAGACCAAACCTAGTAGGATAAAATTTGTTTGGATAGCCTAGAGACAGATCAGCAGAAGTTAGTAGGTTCATCTTAGTGACTAATGCCATCAAGCAATGAATACACGAGCTTGTGGAGCACCCAACCTGAAATATTATAGAGATCTGACAGCTTGCTTCTTCCTCTCCTTTTTCTGAGCTTTTGTTGCTGACGCCCCTAAAAGGGACACATTTTTTATAGTAATATATACATTTGGATTATAGCCAAGCATCAACCCAGGAATTGTATAATAGAATGCTAATATGATACAAATGATGTAATGATGTCTACTATAATGTAGATTCAGTGTAGTAAACTTCTAGAATCTTTTTAGGATGTAAAACTGATGTGATATTGTGGTGTATGTTAAGGAGGAATGGTTAGTAGGCAAGAACCTAACCAGTTAACAATTCATACCAATTCAGGATGTGAGTGAGAGGCTGAGGAGGTTGTTTTTAGCTGTAGGTGGCTATAGGTTTTTGATCATAAGAAATTAAAACTAATATCAGGATGGGTGGTTGCTAAGAAACATGGAGGGTGTGAAGACCAGCTCTCGTGCCTTTAGAGTGGTCTGGAAGCAAGGTAATAGAAACCCAAACTGTTGCCAAGGTAACGATGCCCTTAAGAACAGAAAGGACAAAACAGTCAGGTAATATTTTGGAGATATGGTATGTAGAACTTTGCATTCAGTTGTACCAAGGATGAAGAAGGAAGAGTTTGTGATTAATGTGAAGTGGCAAGCTTGAGGAATGGTCCTATCACTTTTAAATTGGGACCTTGATAACAGTTGTTTTATCTGGAAAAATGATGTTTACTTGAGGACATTTTGAATATGTGGTTCTGAGTACTAGAGAAGCCCATCATGTAAATTAAAATGTAAATTTTCCCTTTAGGAAGGTGTATTAGTTACCTAAGGCTGTTGTAACACCTATCACAAACTGTGTAGGTTAAAACAACAGAAATTTATTTCTCACCATTCTGGAAGCTAGAAGTCTGAAATCCAGGTGTAGCAGGGTTGTGCAGATTCAGAGGGAGACATCTTTTGTACTTGTCTCCTAGCTTCTGGTAGTTGTCAGACATCCTTGGCTTGTAGACAGATCACTCTCATCTCTCTCCCTTTGTTGTCATCATATGGTTGTCTTCCCTCTATGCGTTTGTGTCTCTGTGACATGACTCATCTCAGATTAAGGGCCTACCCTATTCCAGTATGACCTTCTCTTAACTGATTGCATCTGCAGTGACCCTATTTCCAAGTACAGTCTCCTTTTGAGGTCCCAGGAAGGACATGAATTTTGGGAGGATACTAACTCAGTTGCAGAAGGCTAGAGTTAGAAATCTGGGATTCTTTTGCACAGTGTGGATCTGGAATACTGAGGGGAATATGAGCTCTCTGCAGAAGTCTAGACTGACACTGTTCCAGGAGATGTGAGACAAAAGAGGTTTAATATAAATATATATATATAAGGAGTCTATGAGAAATGTGGGCTGAAGTGTAGTCGTAAATGTGGAACTACATCTAGACCTTAAATGGTAAGAAAGCTTCACATAGGCAGAGCTGGGCAGAAACCCCTACAATCAGAGAAATTAATAGCCCATGCAAAGATGATGACCTGTTTGGAAACTAACTGAGGTAGAGCAGAAGATTTGGATAGAGTAGGTATCAGGTATCAGCCAGGTGTATGTAACATCCGAACTACATGAAGTAAAACAAATCACTTATGGGAAATTTCACCCTATACAAATATACTCATCATTCAGTTTATCCTATAAATCCTCCTCTTCTCTCTATCCCTCATTTTGCAGGCTATCTCAGACATTTTAGATTGTGCATTTTTGGCTAGCTTGTATGACTAAAGGGAAACATTGAGGGTTTCTGAGCAGCCAAGGGACATAATCAAAAGAAATGGGAAGACATTAAGATTTTATTAAGAAAGCAATAAAAAGCAGAAGAGGAGAGGGTTTAGTACATCATTGATTGTTATCATCTTTTGTTATTTTATTAAAGGTGTGCGGGATTTTTATTCCAGAAGGTTGGAAAACTTGCAGCAACTGCAGTAGGTGGTGGCTTTCTTCTGCTTCAGGTATGTCAGAACTTTATATATTTGCCTCTGCTTACATAGTTAGTCCTTGGGAACTGAGAATGTTTAGCCATTTAACTCCTGTCCATTTTAATAGAAATTAGGTTTTTTTCTTTTAGTCATCATTTATGGAAAAACTGCAATGAGTTTTGAAAGCTGGCATCTGTCTTGAAAGACAACAAATTAAACACTTGTAAGTTCTCTAGTCTAATCATAATTTGATTCCAACTATTAAAAAGGTAACTATTAGTGGGCATGGTGGCACACACCTGTAATCTCAGTTACTCAGGAGGCTAAGGCAGAAGGATTGCAAGTTAGAGGCCTGCCCAGGCAACTTAGTGAGACCCTAGCTCAAAATAAAAAACATATTTAAAGGGCTGAGGATGTAGGTCAGTAGTAGAGTGTTTGCCTAGCACAAGACCCTGGGTTTAATCCCTAGTACTGACCCCACCAAAAAAAAAAAAAAAATTGCCTATTAAAACTCTAAAATTAAAATAAATAAAAATTTCATTTTTAGTGTTACTTACCCAAATTTCCCTTGGACTATCTCCCTAGCAGAATAAATAAACATTTCACTAATAATATAACCTACCCATCCTGACCATGTTATTTATTTTATTTTATTTTATTTATTTTTGTGGTGCTAAGGATTGAACTCAGGGCCTCAGAGGATGCTAAGTAGGCACTCTACCCACTGAGCTCAACACTCATCCCTCATCCTGACCATTTTAAGCCTATATTTAAACTTCATTTGCACAAACTTTAAATGGATGGTTTTTTTCTTCTCCCTTTTTAAAATTGCTTTTGTTTTGTTTTGTTTTTTGAAGCAAGATCTCACTATGTTGCCCAGGCTGGCCTGGAACTCACCATGTAGCCCAGGCTCTCTTCAAACTTTAGATCCTTTTGCCTCAGCCTCCTGAGTGCTGGGATTACAGGCACGCACCACCACACCCAGCTTCAAAAGGTGTTTTCTTTCTCCTGTTTCCTAGTTATGCAGGTTTTCTCCCCAGAGGAAGCTGCTATTAACAGTTTCTAACATTTTTAAAAAAACTAAAGAAACAGCCTGCCGATGGTGTACACCTATAATCCCAGCAAGTCAGAAGGCGGAGGCAGGAGGATCACAAGTTCGAGACCAGAGGCGGTTTGCATAATTTAGCGAGACCCTGTCTGAAGAAATAAAAAAATGGGCTGGGGTTACAGCTCAGTGATACAGCGCTTGCAAAGCAGGCAAGCTCGAGGCCCTGGGTTCAACGCCCAGTACCGCAAAAAAATAAATAAATAAATAAGTAAGTAAAAATAAAACCTAAAGAACCAAAGCTGGGTGTGGTAGTACACACCTGTAATCTCAGCGCTCAGAGGGCTGAGGCAGAAGGATCAAGAATTTGAGACCCTTGTGGGCTAAATAACGAGATCTTGTCTCAAAAACAAACAAGCAAATAAACAAAGAACCATAATATAGAAAGTAGAAAATTAGGTTTAAAAAAATCTATAATCCTATTTCTGAGGCAGGTAGATTAAAATTTTGGTTTTGTTCATCTTCCTTTAAGTATAAGGTCCAAAAATGCTTTGCCAATTCAGAATGCTTAGGAGGATATTAGCTAACATTTATGTCTATTTGGCATATATTTTCCCAAAAATATCATTCCCTGAAGTTCAAATATAATAAATCCAAAAATTGAAAATCTCTGGGAATGAATATTATCAACAGTTTTAAAGATAAAGAGAACTGTCAGTTATAACAGATTTTAAAAATAATTGATGTGCATAGCAATCAAAATCTGACTTTAGTACCTAAGCTATTGATCCTGTAAAAACCAGTATAGTTGCCTTAAGTACAAAAGGACAGGATTTGTATGTGTCCAGCACTAATTTTGAGTTGTTTACTAAACAGCTATTTTAGAGATATATTTTCTTTCTGTTAATGACAGTATTAGGAATAATTGTTGTGGTAAGAGATGAACAAGGATATGGTTAATAGCTAAATTTAGTCCTTTGAGTGGATAAGCCAGTGTTTGTACAAAAGAGAATTTTTATTTAAGCTGATTTTGACTTGGGTTTATATAGAATCAATATGTATTTAATTCTCTCACTTTTTTGAAAACTCAGTTGTCATTTCTGTTCAGTGAAAAGGGTACTGGACTGAAGCAGAATTTCCTAAAATGTTTATGGAATAGAGGGAATTGTATATTTTAATATACTCTACATGTCACTTTTTCAGAAATCCACTTTAGTCCCCTCAATGTACACTATTAAAACCCACATTTTGCCATTGCCACCTCCTACTCTTCCATACTCAGTCCTTGTATTCTTTGAAGTCTCCAAGGCAAAAGAACACATGTACTGTCTGATTGAAACCACTTTTTCCCACAAATATAATTAGCCTTGAAAATTCAGTAGGAGGAACCTGAAAGAGGAAATAAAGGAATGAGTGGCTTTTTAGGCTGATTGCCTAATATTCTTTAGGCCCACTTCCATATTAATATGAACTTTACTTATAAAGATAAATATTAGTTTACTTAGAACATACAGCTTTTGTAGTAACAGTATTAAGCGTTTTCCAGTAGATATTTATCATAGTGCCATCTTAAAATAGACAGTGGGGTTGGTCTGAGTACAGTAGCATTTACAACTAATTGACCACAAACACAGATTTTTGTTCTTTCTCTACTCCTACTGCTTCACTAGACTTAAAAAAATAATTGCATATAAATCTTAGGTTTTCTTTTTAAGTTATGTATGCACATAATTCCAAGAGCCAAATACTTGTATAAAGCTTATTACAGATTAGAGTAATACTCTGCCTACCTTTTACCCTCATTTCTCCCTTCCTTGAGGTAACTTCTTTGAACTCTTAGCAGATTCTCCTTTTTCCTGAACAAGTTACTTGGAAGTTTCTTGATCTTTCAGTTTTAGATATTCACTGTTGTCATCCCATTATGGAATATGAGAATTTAGCTATCACTTACTGAACTGTTCTCTTCTCCTCACACCTCCCCTGTTCCCACACACCTGAATGCCCCCCCATCATGAGTAGTAGTATTTCATAATTGTGTAAGATCATTACCTGGAGTTCACTGAGCTTCTTAAATTTATGTCTTTAACCATGTTTGGGTAGGTTTGGGCCATTATTTCTAATAGAAAGTTTGGGATTATTTCTTTAGAAGAATACTAGTTGTCTAAATCTCCTTTCTGGTCATATGCATCAGATAGTCTTTCCGTTTTAATCTTCTGGACAAACTTGTGCCAGACTTCTCTGGTCTGGAAAAACTTGTCCCAGACTCCTCTGTCCTTCTTGTTTTCTAGGCCTGGTATACAGCTCTTGTCCTGACATCTTCCTTCAATACCATTCTGGATATTCCCTTTACTTTGGTCTTAGGTTGCTTCCTGTATGTTATGTTTTTTTGATCTATTCTCTTGTTTTGGTGGGACTTTGGTGGGTATCTTCCAGTAACTTCTGGAGAAAATAAGCAAGGAGGTCTAATTTTTAAGACTTCACATGTCTGACAATTTCTTCATTTTTCTCTTGCATTTGAGTAGTAGTTTAACTGGATTTAGATATTATTCCATTGCTTCTGACTTCCAGTATTGCTGTTAAAAGTTGAAAGCAATTAGCCAGGCTCCATGGTAAACACCTATAATCCTAGCTCCTTGGGAGGCTGAAGCAGGAGGATCTCTAGTTCAAGGCCACAGGCAATCTGCACAACCTATCAAGACCCTGTCTCAAAATAAAAAAGAAGCTGAACGTGCTGCTCAGTAGAAAAGCAGTGCCTAGTGTGCACGAGGCCCTGGGTTCAACCCCCCAGCACTGAAAAGAAAAAAAAATATCTAAAGCATTTCTAGTACCTGAACCTTTGTATATGTAGTTTCTTTTTTCCTCTCCTAGTAAATGCTTGTAGGATTTTCTTTTTGTCCTCAGTGTTCTGATTTTTCACATTAATGTGCCTTGCTGTGGACATTGATGTGTTTTGAGGTGCTAGGGTTTGAACCTGGGGCATCTAGCCTGCTAGGTGAATGTTCTTTGACTGAACTAAATGCCCCAGGCCCTCCTGCAAGTTTTTGCCCCATCCCCTATCCCAGCTTATTTATTCTGGTCTCCAGTTTTCATGTTAAAGGCCTTCCTCCATGCCTGATGATCCTTGGTTGGTTGTTCATAGTTAAGAATTGGGCACTGAAAACTGATAGAAAGCTCTAAATGTTTGATGGGGCTTTCTACTCTCTCGGAAATCTGACTACTCCAAGAAAATTGAACTAAAGATCTAGAATTGGAGGTGGGGGAATTTTCCTCAATGAAACAGCCCAGTTAGATCACCTAGGGTGAGGCTTATAAGCAGAAAGGTCCATCTCCCTGTTAGAGCTTTCAAGCATATGTGACTCTTTGCCAGAAAGCCTGGTCTTATTTTTAACTTGTAATCTTTTTTTCTTTGTGTGGTGCCGGGGATAGAACCCAGTCCCTCCTGCATGTTAGGCAAGCACTCTACCACTGAGCTACAACCCGAGTCCCCTATTTTTAACTTGAAAGCTTTTATTCTAATGAAGCCTCTTTACCTAATTTCATGAAGTATTGTAGAGTTGTAGGAAATTCAAATATTGTTCAAAAAGCAGTCGTCATTGCCCCACCTCCTTCCCAGTTTGTGGTTAATCTGGAATTACTCAGACGAGTTCTGGATAAACAAGACTGAATTGGGTTCTGTATGGCCAGTTCCTAGGAGATACTTGTCACTCAGGTTAGATGTACCTAAATCCCACTGGGAACCCATTGCTTGTCCTTGGTCATTTCTGCACTTGAGCATGATGCTCAGTTTAGACTGGTATCCTTCAGTTTGACCAGACTTGCATCCAGGGGAAGATAGCAGTGAATTTCTCAAGGAAATCAGGTCAGTGATGTCAGCATCAGACAGAGATCATTTACTCACTAGTAGACATAATAGGACCCTTTAGGATAATCTAGCCTAGTCACTTTGTTAGAGTCTTATTTGAGCCAAATTGGTTAATACAGTTTTGGGAATTTAGTGTTCATTCTCTTGTCTTTATCATCATTCATTCAGCATGTCTCATTCATCTATTTGCCTGACATTATTCAATACTCTAGGGTCACAGAAATTCACAGTCCACTAGGGGAGATAAGATTGTTAAACAAATTTAATAATCTGGTCATTGCTAAGCTGGAAGGGAGCATGTGGTACTGAGAGAGCAGAGGGAAGAGGCTCCAACTGCTTGGAGGTATTGGGGAAGGAGAGCCCAGAGAGGCATTCGTGTCCTTAGCATCTCAAGGCTTTTCATTTTGCCTGCAATTGTTTGACATTTTACCCCAAAACATAGAGAATTCTTTAAACTATATAAAATCTTTGTCTCGGATAACCCCAGATTTAGTAACTTTCAGTGTGTTGTGTGTGTGTTTTGCTGTACTTAGGGGCTGAACCCAGGGCCACACACATAATTTGCAAGTGCCCTGCCATTGAGTTGTACCTCTAGCCCTTTTTAAAATTTTTTAAAATTGAAACAGGGCCTCTCTAAATTACGCAGGCTGCCTCTGGCCTTGAACCTGTGATCCTCCTGCCTCTGCTTCCTGAGTCGCTGGGATTTACAGGCATGTACCACCACACTCAGCTTTGTAAAAATATTTTTATTGTGTATAGAATGCTGTTTGTGAGAATTTATTTAATCTGTCTTATTAAATGACTTCCTTTATTTTCTGGGGATTGGGGGGTGATGTGGATAAGCATTCACCCCAGGGAATGTAATTAAAGATTTTTGGTTATTTCATCACCAATATACTCATGAAACAAAGATTAACTTAAAAAAAAATCTTCATGATTTACAATGCTAAGTCTTAGAAATGACAATTGAATTGGGAATTGATAGGCGGTGGCATAGATAATATTTTTAGCTTGATCTGACCAAAAAATAAAGCCATGTGCATACAAAATAACACTGCACTTCTCCCAAGCTTTGGATTGATTAAGAAAATATGTTGAGATTTAGCAAAAAGTTAAATTCTGCAAAAGTTTCAAACTAATCTACTAGTTTGATTACTTAGATGCAAGTCAGTATGAAGACTTTTTAATTTATATGTAGAAAAGGCTTCTTTCCCTAAGGTTCATTATCACCTCCATGCCTGTGATCCAAATTGTTGTGTCAAGTACTACCTACCAGAAAAAGCTTTCACTTGCCATTTGATTTGATCACTTCTCTTATTTTGCTGAGACTGAAGTTTGAAGTGCTAGTAGATAAGTAACTGTAGGAAGAAATGCAGATAAACAAATTCTTCTTTGGAGTCAGTCACAGGGAAAATAGAACCTAAGATTTCTAATCAAACTATTAAATCAGATATTTTTATTGTTTGAAGTATTTTATATGGCTAAAAGTCAAAGTGATATATTAAAAGCTTACAAAGAAAGCATAAGCTTGATAAAAGTAATTTATAATGGGATATATGGCTTAATTGTTTACTAATATGATTCTTTACATTTTGATTTTATTATTTGGAGGCACTAACTTACTGCACTGGTTTACACTCACACTACTGTTCTGGTTCAGATTTTGCAGTGTCTCAGTAGTACCATGTGAGAGTTTTTCTTATGATTAGTAGGCATTTAGCTATAGTTTTATTAAAAGGATTTAGAGGATAAAACTTGTATAGAGGATATTTCTTTTATATTCTACTTTTAAAAGCAATTACCAGGAAGTAGTCTTACTTTCAGTGTCAGAGTTTGTGAAGGGCCTTTATTAGACTACTTTAAATTTCTTTAGTGACCTAATAACTGATTGGCTTTTGATTCCTAGTTTTAAACACCTATTTAATTAT
Source organism: Pedetes capensis (assembly GCA_007922755.1). Classification (NCBI taxonomy): domain Eukaryota; kingdom Metazoa; phylum Chordata; class Mammalia; order Rodentia; family Pedetidae; genus Pedetes; species Pedetes capensis. The sequence goes on from VMDO01032756.1 coordinate 14,288, forward strand.
AAGGTACTTTTTATTAGCTATATAATTTGGATAATCTGTATCTTTTTAGCTAATTCCCTATTCTGAAAAGTATGATAGAATTATGGTACAGTTATAATACAATTTTTTAAATCTTTTCCAATCATGTACTATGCTTTCTCAACACAGTGTTCCTTACATCTTAAGTAATTAGTTATGTGTGTTTAATGTCTGTTCTCCCTAATTGGCCCAGAGCTCTAGGGTGGGGAGGGGACAACTTATGTCTCCCTTATTTAGTGCTTGGTACAGAATAGACCCTCAGTACCTGTTGAATTAATAATTAGTGAACACATAACAATTTCTTACTTATAAGCTTCATGGATTTCTTGAAATCTCTGAATGTTCATATAATTCCTGAATAATAGCCATTTTTGTTACATTTTTGCAGGTTGCCAGTCACAGTGGCTATGTGCAGATCGACTGGAAGAGAGTTGAAAAAGATGTAAACAAAGCAAAAAGACAGATTAAGAAACGAGCAAATAAAGCAGCACCTGAAATCAACAACATAATTGAAGAAGTAAGACAATATACAATTTTGGCTTCTTTTTTGTTAATGAGTCTCGGTAGAAAATGTGACTAGGGATTACATCTTTTTTTTTTTTTTAAGATGTTTTTAGTCAGGTACCTAGAGTGTTAGGTAAAATTTCAGACCAAGTTACAATTTAAACCAGTCATTATTTTTTTGATTGTTAATGTAGATTTCCCTGCCCATCTCCCATCCACTTTGATCTCCCTATAAAAGCTAATTACGTAGCCCAGCATGGTGATGCACACCTGTAATCCTGGTGATTTAAGAGACTAAGGTAGGAGGATTACAAGTTCGAGGCCTGAGGCAGCCTGAGCAATTTAGTCAGGTCCTGTCTCAAAATAAAAAAGGGGCTGAGAGTGCAGCTCAGTGGTAGAAAACTTGCCTGGCATGTACAAGGTCCTGGGTTCAACACCCCAGTACTAGGGGTGGCAGGATTAGCAATATTGTTCTTCCAAAAATTTTTTTACACTTTTATGAGTGTATATTTGTGTATATAAGGTATAATAAAAGCAAAACTACTTTTTTCTTGGGATAGAATAGTTTGAAAATAATTTTTAATATGATTATTAATTTTACTACATTCTGGTATGTATTTTGTCTTTTTTCCTGTTTAGAATTGAGTACCCTCCTGCCTTCGTTTTTTGTTTTATTCTTTTACCTGTCCCATTTTATTTTGAAAAATTTCAAACCAACTGTAAATTTGAATAACAAAGTGAATACCCAAACATCCTTCACCTATTTACCAAGTTGTTCTCATTTTACCACATTTGCTTTGTGTGTTGGTAAGAATTATACTTTTGTTTTGGCCAAACTGTGCAACCAGAGTGCTCCTTGGAAGCAAGGATGGCCAGACTGCATCTTATGTATTTTGCACATGCTGTCAGAAGGGAACAATCCCTGGGGAAGGACATCATGTTTAGGAGAATGGCAGGTCAATGAAGGAAAGGAAGACCCTCAATCAGATGGATTGACATAGTGACTGCAACAGTGGGCTTAAACATAAAAAAGATCATATGCATGGCACAGTGTTGGATAGTGTTTCATTCTGTTGTATACAGGGTTGCAATGAGCTGAACCCAACTTAACAGCACCTAACAACAACAAATTTAATGTCATTACTCTTTACTCCTAAATACCTCAGCATGTGTCTCCTAAGAGTACAGATATTCTACACAACTACAAATACCATTATTGATCCAAAAGTTAGCATAATATTTTCTAATATGTACTTCATATTAAAATTTTCCCCCAAAATATTTTATCTTTTTTCCCAGTCAAGAATTAGGTATCTCAAAGGTAGAGGTGGGAGGATCACCAGTTTAAGGCCAGCCTGGAATACGTAGCGAGTTGGAGATCAGCCTGGGCTATGAGACCCTGCTTCAAAATACAAAAAAATAAAAAATTATGTGTCATGTCTCTGGAATTTCCTTTAGTGTTAAACAGACCTCTAATCTGTTTGTTTTGTTTTATTTCGTTTTTTGTCGTTCCCCACCCCCATCCCCACACCCCTAGGCAGTACATTCCACAGTCCAGCTTTTCCTGATGGCTTCCTTTTGATTTTATTTGGGTTAATCATTTTATGAAAGTGATTTTTCTTTTTTTTTCTTTTTTTCTTTTTTTTTGCGGTACTGGGGGTTGAACCCAGGGCCTCGCGCTTGCTTGCTCTGCAAGTGCTAGACCACTGAGCTGCACTCTCAGACCATTTTTTTACTTTTTGAGATAGGGTTTTGCTAAATTACGCAGACTGACTTTGGTCTCGAACTTGGGATCCTCCTGTCTCCGCCTCCCGAGCTGCTGGGATTACAGGCGTGCGCCACTGCACCCGGCTGGAAGTGATTTTTCTTATACATTCTTTTCTTACTGGCTAAATGGACTATTAAATACCATTGTGCCTACTATGGCAGTTATTAAATAATCTGTCAATAACTTTATGTATGGACTATTTATATCTGCTGTATATGTAGTTTTTGTGTGTGTGTGTTTTTTGGTTTTTGTTTTTATTTTTGTTTTTGTTTTTTTACTGGTGAGATTATTGCTGCCCGGATACCTATTATCTCAGTAGCCAAGGAGCTTAGTTGGCCAGGCTGTGGACTGTAGGCTCCTTCAGTTTGTAATGGACAGCTGTGTGGTCTTGCGTGGTATTTGGCAGCTACTAGTGTAGGTGCACATGGGAGAAGGGCCTGGCAATCCACTCCCAAGGCAATCCCGAAACAGGCAGCCATTGAAAACCCTATGAGGGTTGCTATGAGTCGGATACCGACTCCACGGCACCTAACAACAACAACAACAAGTGTAGGTGCACAGGAATTTTTGCTGACAAGTCATTGAATTGGGCTGGGATGTAGCTCAGTTGCTAGAGTGCCACTCTGCAGTCTCTGAGGTTCTGAGTTTGATTCCCAGCACTGCAAAAATGGGAGAAGGACATGGCAATCCACTCCCAAGGCAATCCCAAAACAATTAGCCATTGAAAACTCTATAAGGGTTGCTATGAGTCGGACAGCACTCAATGGCACCTAACAACAACAGTCATTGAACTAAAGAAAATAGCTGAAAATGTTATTTAGCTCCAGATTCAATAAGTGAGAGTGTTTTTAAAATTTTTTTAATGTAGCAAAATATATAAAACATAAAATTTATCATTTTAATGATAATTAAAATTTAATGATAAATTTTAATTTATCATTTTAATGATAAAACCATAAAATTTATCATTTTATCAATTAAAATTTAATTTTAATTTATCATGTTTGAGTGTATACTTCAGTGGCATTAAGTATTTTCAAACTTCTGTGTAATCATTAACACTATTCATTTGCAGAACTTTTTTTTTATCATTTCAAACAGACTCTATTTCCATCAAATATTAATTCCTACAATTTCCCCCTCTCCCCAGCCCTTAGTAACTTCCATTCTACTTTCTATTTGACTACTCATAAGTAGAATCATACATTTGTCCTTTTTGGTCTCTTATTTCATTCACTGTAATGTTGCATGGTTCATCCATGTTATAATACAATTAAAAGTATTTTTGTTGAAACTTACTTTGTTTTTCAGGCAACAGAATTTATTAAACAGAACATCGTGATATCCAGTGGATTTGTGGGAGGCTTTTTGCTAGGCCTTGCATCTTAAGGACATGAATGAATGTTCTACCCTGGTGGATCCAACTGCAAGAAGAGAAATGGTGGCAACAGGGTGATCTCTCAGTAGCATATCCCACCAGAGTTTCCAGAGCAAGGAGAAACAACAAGCTGGACAATACCAAATTCACAACTTAGTATTTTGCCATCTAAAGCTTGGCAAACTAGTATCTGCTATAAAACAACCTATGTGGTATGTGAACAATAGTATTCTTGAGCAAAACATGGCTTTTGTCATTTTTTTTTTAAATTTACATCTGTTTAGAAACTAGCATACAAAATATCACCATTGGACATAGATATAGAGAAAGAAAAGAATCTCTTGGTTTTATTACCTAATGAAATATTACCTTTTTTTTTATTTAAATAAGATGTTCTTCATTGTGCTTTATAGTATAGTGCCAGTAGTTTAAAATTTGTCTTATAGCTTCAATATTAGGGCTGACTTTTTTTTTAAACATATGTTTTCAATAAACTGAAGAACTGTAGTGCCCTTTTGTGGAAGCTTTAGAAATAATGGAATTATTAAAGATATTAAATAGACTCCTCTGATGTACTATTATACCAATCTTTAGGTTGGTTTTTTTCCTCTGCATTTCTTACTTGGCTTATATAATAATTGTACATTTCAAAAAAGGCTCTTCTAAGGAAATACAGCAACATATATAAGCTCTTTTTCCT
>VMDO01032757.1:0-18662 GCA_007922755.1 Pedetes capensis
CACACACACACACACAGCCATGGGGGGGGGGCGCAGTACCACCATTCCAATGCCCGGGGACTGGGGGACTTCATTTCCAGGAAGCCCTGGGCCGCCTGGCCTGGGGTTCCAAGACTAGGCTACCCTGGGGCCTTCTGGAGCTGTGTCCACGCGGCCCTTCGCGCCCTCTGCAGGCCCTGGCTCAGCGGGAGGACATGGAAGAGCGGATCACCACGCTGGAAAAGCGCTACCTGAGTGCCCAGCGCGAGGCCACATCTCTGCATGACGCCAACGACAAGCTGGAGAACGAGCTGGCCAGCAAAGAGTCGCTGTACCGGCAGGTGGGCGCCTGTCCGGCTAGAGGTGATGGGGCAAGGCGGCGGCCCCCGTGACGACCCCACCCACTGCCTCTCCCTCCCCCAGAGTGAGGAGAAGAGCAGGCAGTTGGCCGAGTGGCTGGACGACGCCAAGCAGAAGCTGCAGCAGACGCTGCAGAAGGCGGAGACCCTGCCCGAGATCGAGGCGCAGCTGGCGCAGCGCGTGGCCGCGCTCAACAAGGTGAGGGTGGCGCCGAGGGGGGCCTTGAGGGGAGGGATGGGAGGGAGCAGGGCGGCCGGGGTTCTGTGTAGTAAAGGGTTTGGGATGGGGGCACGATGTCCTGCAGTGTAGACTGAAAGGATGGAGGGGGCTTGGGATGGGGGGACGGTGTCCTGCAGTGTAGACTGAAAGGATGGTGGCCTGGAGCACGAGAAGGCGGCACAGGTCCTGGGAAGCAGGAGGAGGCGCAGGGTCGGCCTGGTGCTGGGGGGTCTCGGGCCCAGCCTTGAAGGACGCGGAGCCTGAGGCCTGGCCGCATCCCAAGGGGAGAGGTCAGATGCCATGGGTTGTGTCCACTAGGCCGAGGAGCGCCACGGGAATTTTGAGGAGCGGCTCCGGCAGCTGGAGGCCCAGCTGGAGGAGAAGAACCAGGAGCTGCAGCGGGTGAGGGCTGAGGACCGAGGAGAAGGTGGAGCCTGGGGGGTGGGGCGGGGCTTGGCGGGATGGGGCGGGGCTTGGAGCGAGGGCGGGGCCGGGGCGGGGCCCGCTGGGTCGCCCCACGTGGCTCTTCACCGCACAGGCCCGGCAGCGGGAGAAGATGAACGACGACCACAACAAGCGGCTTTCGGAGACGGTGGACAAGCTGCTCAGCGAGTCCAACGAGCGGCTGCAGCTGCACCTCAAGGAGCGCATGGGGGCGCTGGAGGAGAAGGTGCGCCTCCGCCCGGGCCTCCGACACCCCTGGGGGAGTCTCCCCCAGATACGTTCCCAGATCTCCCTAAACCCGGGCACCCCAAATTGGACAGCTCAGCTCTATTGCTGAGGCCACCTCTTCACCTCACCTGGACATCGCAAGCACTGAATTCCAGGGGTGTCCACATCCCGAAGCTCTGGGCTTTTTCCAAAGCCTCCAAGCACAAGGAACCCCGAAACCCAGGTCCTGTGATGTCACACAAGACAGGGTGACCCACAGCTCCCCGGACTTCTCTCTCCAGACGTGGCTTGAGCGCTCGCCCCTCCCTCCTCTGCATTCCTCCGGGGTTCCCCGGGCCTGGCTGGGCACTGGCCATGGCCCACGCGGGCCCTCCCCCTCACTCCTCCCCTGCTCCCCTAGAACTCCCTGAGCGAGGAGATCGCCAACATGAAGAAGCTGCAGGACGAGCTGCTGCTGAACAAGGTGGGGGCCTGGGGATGGGGGCAGGCGGGGACTGGGGCGGCAGCGAGGCCCACGGGGGCTGCCCCTTCTGGCCTGAGGCCTCCAACCCCGCCCCCCCAGGAGCAGCTCTTGGCTGAGATGGAGCGGATGCAGATGGAGATCGACCAGCTCCGGGGGAGGCCACCGTCCTCCTACTCCAGGTGACAGTGGCCCCCTGCCCCTCCTCTGCCCAGGGAGCTCCACTGGTCAAGCCACCTCTTCTGATCCCCATCCTGTGTCCTCCCAAGACATCCCCTCATCCTTCTTTTTTTAAATTAAAAAAAATTTTTTTTCTTTATTTTTGCGGTACTGGGGGTTGAACCCAGGGCCTTGTGCTTGCATGCTCTGCAAGTGCTGGACCACTGAGCTGCACCCCCAGCCCATTTTTTTACTTTTTTTTTTTTTGTGGTACTGATACTGAGGGTTGAACCCAGGACCTCGCGCCTGCATCCTCTGCAAATGCTGGACCACTGAGCTGCACCCTCAGCCCATTTTTTTATTTTTTGAGACAAGGTCTCACTAAGTTACGCAGACTGTCTCTGGTCTCGAACTTGCGATCCTCCTGCCTCCGCCTCCCGAGCCGCTGGGATTACAGGCGTGTGCCACCATGCTCGGCTCTCCCCCTCATCCTTCTTAATTTTGACCTTGAGGCCATGAACCCCAAGCCCAGCCCCATCCTTGGGACCCTCGCCCGCGGTTCCCTATTCCCAATCCCTGCTCTCTGACGGCCTTCCCCCTGCCCACAGGTCTCTCCCTGGCAGCGCCCTGGAGCTCCGGTACTCTCAGGCACCCACGTTACCTTCTGGTGCCCCCCTGGACCCTTACGGGGCCGGCAGTGGCCGGGCAGGCAAGAGGGGCCGCTGGTCAGGGGTCAAGGACGAGCCCTCCAAGGTCAGCAGCCTCCGGGACTTGGGCGGGCAGCGGTGGGGAGCAGGGTCCAGTGTGCGGGGCTCGGGGAGGAAGCTGGGTGGAGAGGCTGGGTCTTCTGGGCTCACCTGTCTTCGTTCCTCCCCGTCTTCCCTGCTGGCCTCCACATCTCTTCCTGCGGATGTCCTGGTACCTGGTGAGCACCTGAGCGTGATGACGTAATGATGGGGTGGAGGGAAGAGTGTAGAATCCCCCAGTGGGCTGGGTCCGGGGCAGTAAGAATGGGGGAGGGGACAGAGTCCTGGGCGTGGCCAAGCCTTGGAGGGAGTTGAGGGAGGAGTCAGGAGCAGGACCTGTCAGGGGAGCCGCTAGGCCAGGAGCCGCATCAGGACGGGAGGGCAGGGGCAGGGGGGGATTGGGGGCCCCCACCCAGCCGGTGTCCCTCTGTCCACACACAGAGGCAGGACTGGGAGCGGTCTGCCCCCTCGGGGTCCATGCCGCCCCCATTCCCTGGGGACCTGGACGGCTCAGATGAGGAGGAGGCCGAGGGGATGTTCGGGGCCGAGCTGCTGTCCCCCAGCGGGCAGGCTGATGTGCAGACGCTGGCCATCATGCTGCAGGAGCAGCTGGAGGCCATCAACAAGGAGATCAAGTGAGCGCCAGGCCTGCACCCTGGGGCAGGGTGGGGCGAGGTCGGGAACAGGGCTTGTGATCCTCCTGCCTCCCAAGCCGCTGGGATAACAGGCGGCGCCATCCTGCCCAGCGCTAAACCCTCTACCTTCATGGCACCTTCCCCAGAACTCCCCTTGCCCCATCCAGCCTCTCTGGCCCACTGTGACCCCCAGACTCTCCGCCCCTCCTCGCCCTCACGCCCTTCCTGTTTCCCTTCCCAGGCTGATCCAGGAGGAGAAGGAGACCACGGAACAGCGGGCTGAGGAGCTCGAGAGCCGGGTGTCCAGCTCCGGCCTGGACTCTCTGGGCCGCTACCGTGGCAGCTGCTCCCTGCCCCCCTCCCTCACCACCTCCACCCTCGCCAGCCCCTCCCCTCCCAGCTCCGGCCACTCAACACCTCGTCTGGCACCCCCTAGCCCTGCCCGTGAGGGCACCGACAAGGCCGTGAGTCCCCCAGCCTGGTGCAGGGTGGGGCGAGGTCGGGAGCAGGGCTTCCCAGCACATGCCCCTTATAACCAGTGGTTGGCAAGAGCGTCCTTGTTGTTATTGTTGTTAGGTGCCATCCAGTCATGTCCGACTCATAGCGACCCTCATAGGGTTTTCAATGGCTGATTATTTTGGGATTGTCTCGGGAGTGGATTGCCACGTCCTTCTCCCGTTTTTGTGGTGCTGGGAATCAAACTCGGGACCTCAGAGACTGCAGAGAGGGTGCTCTACCAACTGAGCTACATCCCAGCCCAAGATCGTCTTTAGCTTTCCTTAAAAGTTCCAACTCAAAGAACAGAGGGGAGGCCGGGCTGGTGGCTCTGGGGCCCCAGCTTTCACTTCAGTCAGATCTGTCTACTTTTTGTCTACTTTTCCTTGTCTTATGCGTCAAGTCTCTGCAGGCTGTTTTGTTTTGTTTGTTTGTTTTGAAGCTGGGTCTCACTATTGCCCAAGCTAGTGTCAGACTTAGAAGCTCAAACAACTCTCCCATCTTAGCCTCCTGAATAGTGGGAACCATAGAAGTAATGAGCACACCTGGCTACACGGGTTTGTCTCTCTCTGTCTCTTCTTTTCTTTTCTTTTTTCTTTTCTTTTCTCCCCGCCTCTTTCTCTTCTCTCTTTCTTTCTTTTTCTTTCTTTTTCCTTTGTTTGTTTTCATGTTTCTATGACTAAACATATACTTGAGAACTCTAATTAGATCTTAAGACTTTCCCTTTGAGAGAACAAAAAGACTTTTGTTAGGTGCCATCGAGTCAGTATCTGACTCATAGCGACCCTCATAGGGTTTTCAATGTCTGACTGTTTCTGGATTGCCTTGGGAGTGGATTGCCACGTCCTTCTCCCATTTTTGCGGTGCTGGGAATTGAACTCGGGACCACAGAGACTGCAGCGCAGCGCTCTACCAACTGAGCTAGATCACAGCCCCATAAAAAGACATTAGCCTTGCTGTATTACTTAAACCAAGCTTTCCTGTCTGCAGGACCCGGAACTCCTTAGCTTTCCCAGAGGCCAAGCATGGCCCTCTCCTGACACCAGCAGCAAAGACGCTGTACCTATGAGCTTGTCAAGCTCCAGGGGAACGGCGACTGTGGCTTTTATGCCCCCTACTCGATCTAGGCTGCTCCAGAGAGAGTGCCCCAAACCAGGGCCATCCCAGCCAACGGGGAGCCCCCCACGTGACCCTCCAACTTAACTCAGCACCCGTGCCTCTATCTCCAGAATCATGTCCCCAAGGAGGAAAGCGGGGCTCCGAGAGGGGAGGTACCAGCCATCCCAGGGGACACCCCACCACCCACCCCCCGATCTGCCCGTCTCGAGAGAATGACCCAGGCCCTGGCGCTGCAGGCAGGGTCCCTGGAAGATGGGGGGCCTTCGAGGGGAAGGTCAGCAGGGATGAGCATGAGAAGGGGAGTGGGCAGGGACTCGGGCGAGGGGCACCCCAGAGAGGGTCTGCCCTCACTCTCTCCTGCTCCCCCAGTGAGGGTACCCCGGATTCCCTGCACAAAGCCCCCAAGAAGAAGAGCATCAAGTCATCCATAGGCCGGCTCTTTGGCAAGAAAGAGAAGGGGCGGATGGGACCCCCTGGCCGGGAGAGCTCCTCTCTGGGTGAGTGCCGAGTCCCACCTGCTCGCCTCAGCCCCTGCCTCCTCTCCCTCCCTTTCTTTCTCCTTCCTATAATCACCACTCGTCCTGTCTGCAATCGCTTGGTAACTCACGTGGAGTGGCAGAGTGGGGCTCGCAGAGAGAGGGCACTGGAGCCCTCTGGGCTGGCCTGGGTGGCTGGGGCAGGGGGTACACGGATTCATTCCATTTATCTGTTTTGGTGTTGGTTTGGTTTTGCTTTTTGATTTTCTGAGACAGGGTCTCTCTATGTAACTCAGGCTGGTGGGAACTTGCTACGTAGGCCAGGCTGGCCTTGAATTTGGGTCCGTCCTCCTGCCTCAGCCTCCTGAGCGCTGGGATTACAGGTGTTCACCCCCGTGCCCCACTCACTAAGCTCCCTTATCTGTTGTTTGTTTGTTTTTGCAGTAGTTGGGGGTTGAACACAGGGCTTCACACAGACTTTGCAAGTGCTCTACCACTGAACTGCATCTCCAGCACCCCCCGTTTTTTATTTTTTATTTTATTTATTATTTATTTGTTGTTGTTGTTAGGTAGTGTCGACTCGTGTCCGACTCATAGCGATCCTCATAGGGTTTTCAATGGCTGACTGTTTTGGGATTGCCTTGGGAGTGGATTGCCACGACTTTCTCCCATTCTTGTGGTGCTGAGAATCGAACTCGGGACCTCAGAGACTGCAGAGCAGCGCTCTACCAACTGAGCTAAATCCCAGCCCTTTCTTTCTTTCTTTCTTTCTTTCTTTCTTTCTTTCTTTCTTTATTTATTTAATTTATTTTGCATTACTGAGAGTTGAACCCAGGGCCTCACGCCTGCATGCTTTGCAAGTGCTGGACCACTGCGCTGTGCCCCCAGTCCATTTTCTTACTTTTTGAGACAGGGTCTCGCTAAATTACGCAGACTGCCTCTGGTCACGAACTTGCGATCCTCCTGCCTCCGCCTCACGAGCTGCTGGGATTACAGGTGTGTACCATCACACCTGGCTCATTTTTTTATTTTTTGAATCAAGGCCTCACTAAGTCTGCCTCTGGCTTCTAACCTGCGATCTGTCTCCTAGGCCTCTGGGGTCACAAGTGTGACCACACCTGGCCTCATTTATCTGTTTTTGAATCAGAGTAAGAAGGTAGAGCTTCGGGGAGACCAGGCGCATCTCTGTGGTAGGCGGAAGCCTGCTCGGATGGGCTTGAGGGCTGTTGTTTCGGGAACTTTGTGAGCTGCTTGGTATCACATCAGTAGCTTGACTTTGCCTGAAGCCGTGCCACAGTGGTGTCCGATCCCATCAGATCTCAGAAGCTAAGCAGGGTCAGGCCTGGTTAGTCCTTGGATGGGAGACCACCTGGGAACCCCCTGTGCTATAGGCTTGGGAGGATCCGGCAACCCACTCCTAAAAAACAATCAGCTACTGAAAACCCTATGAATAACAGAGAAGCAGTGACAGTAGGGTTTTGCCTGTTGTACATAGGGCTGCTATGAGTCAGACACCAACTTCTTGGCACCTAACAACAACAGCTTGACATTGGCCATGGTGGGGTTATTTATACCATGGAAACTGGCAACCAGGATAAAGCGGGGATTCACATTTCACTCCCCAAGGGACCAGTTAGGCATTCACAGCACACTCCTGCCACGGTGCCAAGGCTAGCCCAGTGAATCCAGCCCTATTTCGGGGATGTCTCCAATGTGTTGACTGGGTGGCAACACCGTTCTATGTCTGGCTTTATCACTCCTTCGGTGTAGCCTCACTCACAGCTCTCTCAGGGCCTGGCCTCCTTCTCGCCACCCCCATCGGGAGGGTGGAGACTCTGCCTCCTCCCTGAGACTTCCCCAACTTTGACCCTTCCCTGCCTCCAGCTGGAACGCCCTCTGATGAAACCTTGGCCACTGACCCCCTGGGACTCGCCAAGCTGGCAGGCCCAGGAGAGAAGGACCGGAGGAACAGGAGGAAGTGAGTGTGCATCCGTGTGTGTTGTGTGTGTGTGGGGGGGTGGATGGAGAGGAGACCAAAAGCTGGGAGCTGTGTCTGCGATTCTGAACTCACCTGCCTGGGATCTGGGAATGCTTGGAGTTTTCATTTATTTTTTTCTCTCTTTGGATGGAGGTGGGGGAGATGGACTTAGAGACTCCCCTGTCATTTCTTTTTTCTTTTTCTTTTCTTTTCTTTTCTTTTTTTTTTTTTTTTTTTGTGGTACGGGGGGTTGAACCCAGAGCCTTGCGCCTGCATGCTCTGTAAGTGCTGGACCACTGAGCTGCACACCCAGTCCATTTTTTTTTTACTTTTTGAGTCAGGGTCTCGCTAAGTTACACAGACTGCCTCTGGTCTCAAACTTGTGAGCCTCCTGCCTCCACCTCCCAAGCCGATTACAGGCGTGAGCCACTGCACCCGGCTCACCTGTCACTTCTGACCTCTGGGCATGCCTTCCGTGTTCCTAGAAAGGACTTTCATGTCTGTGTGCATGTGCATTGTGAACGGGCCTGTCAAGGGCAGGGTCCCCACCCGTGAGAGCCTGGGTCCTTCCTCCCCCGGCAGGCACGAGCTGCTGGAGGAGGCCTGCCGCCAGGGCCTGCCCTTCGCTGCCTGGGACGGGCCCACTGTGGTCTCCTGGCTGGAGGTACTGGGGCCCAGAAATGACCTGACTGTTGCCCCCAGCCCCCTGTGAGCCCTGCCATCAAGGGCTGGTTTTGGCCGGCCCAGCATCATCCTGGTCCAGGCCCAGAGGAGGGGTGGCATGGACTGGGGAGGTGGGACCTGGGGTGCACAGCTTCCTGTGGGTGACAACAGGGCCTTTCTTTCTGCCCTGCCCCCTGGCCCCTCTGGTCCTGGTCTCCCTCCTCTCCCCATCGTCTGTGCGTCTTCCCTTGTCTGCCTGTGGCTTCTGTCTTCTGCATCTCCCCGCCTCTGCACTTCTGTGGCCCCCACGCCTGTGTCCCTCCTCTCTGCCCACTGTCCCCTCCCCTTCCTCTGCGGCCCTCCCTGGCCTGTCTCCCTCCGCCTGTCCCGCGTCTCCATTTCGTCCCCGCGAACTTCCCCACGCCCCCACGCCTCTCCCATCTGTCGCCCTGTCCCCGCCGCCCCCCTCGCCCCCCGCCGCAGCTCTGGGTGGGCATGCCCGCCTGGTACGTGGCCGCCTGCCGGGCCAACGTCAAGAGCGGGGCCATCATGGCCAACCTGTCGGACACGGAGATCCAGCGCGAGATCGGCATCAGCAACCCGCTGCACCGGCTCAAGCTGCGCCTGGCCATCCAGGAGATGGTGTCGCTCACCTCGCCCTCGGCGCCCGCCTCCTCCCGCACGGTGAGCGCCCGCCGGCCAATCCCGGCCTTCGCTGCCGCCGGCCCCGCCCCCTCGCTCAGACTAGCCAATCCCGGCTCGCGCACTGCCTCTCCCTATTGGCCCTCGCCATCCCGGGCCCCTCGGCCCCGCCCCCTGCCTCCCCGCGGTGCGGCTCCCGCCCTGCCCTAGCGGCCCCTGGCGCCCCCTTTCCCGACTTGCTCTGCTCCCAGGCACTCGTTGTTCCCTTTGCTGTTTCCCCCCAAGACTGGGTTTGTCTTGTCCTGGATCTCAGCTCAGCTGTCCCCACCTGCGGGACTTCTGCTACCTCTGCAAATGAACTTAGTCACCCCCAGCCCCAAGGCAGAGCAATCACCCTCTGGCTTTTCCCCACCGCATTTACTGCCTTCTAATCATCCTAATGAGCTGGGGTTTAGCTCAGTTGGTAGAGCGCCGCTCTGCAGTCTCTGAGGTCCCTAGTTCTATTCCCAGCACCGCAAAAAACGGGAGAAGGACCTGGCAAGCCAATCCTGAAACAATCAGCCATTGAAAACCCTATGAAGGTCGTTATGAGTTGGACACGACTTGATGGCACCTGACAACAATGGTGTTTTTTGGGGCCTGCAGCAATAGACCTGTGGTATCCAATCCCATCAGATCTCCGAAGCTAAGCAGGGTCGGGCCTGGTTAGTCCTTGGATGGGAGGCCGCCTGGGAACCCTAGGTGCTGGAGGGTTGGGAGAAGGACCCAGCAACCCACTCCCAAAAAACAATCAGCCATTGAAAACTCTATGAACAGCAGAGAAGCACTGACAATAGTGTTTCCCCTGTTGTACATAGGGACGCTATGAGTCGGATGGCAACTTGACGGCACGTAATAACAACAGCAACATTTTAAACATAGTCACTGCAACAACGGGCTCAAGCATAAAAAGATCATGTGCACAGCCCAGTGTCGGGTAGTGTTCCCTTCTGTTGTTGGACCCGACTTTATGGCACCTAACAAAACAAAAATGAAAAAATCATTTGATCCTTTCATTCCAACTTTTTATTAAGAGAAACTTTGAACATGCAGAAAATTACTGCACCCGTGGCTAATTCAGCAATCTTTAACCCTTTGGCATACTTGCTGATATGAGGGTGTCTGCAGATGTGTGTGTCTGTCTGTCTGTCACCGAGGTACTTGAATGTAATGTGAAGACATGGTAACAGCTTAGCCCCCAAATTACTTCAGCAGGCTTCTCCTTCTAGCCACCAAGCCCTTACCATGCCTACAAGTGTTAATATTATCGTTAATTTTATCTAGTGTTGTCGTTAGGTGTCTTCAAGTCAGGTGGGATTCATAGCGGCTCTGTGTACAACAGAACGAAACCCTCCTGGACGCTGTGCCATGCATGGCACTCTGTCAGTGCTTCTCTGCTACTCATGGGGTTTTCAATGGCTGACTGTTTCAGGAGTGGGCTGTCACGTCCCCTCATTTTTGCAGTGCTGGGGATCGAACCTGGGGCAGCAGCACTCTACCAACTGAGCTAGACCCCAGTCCTAATTTGATCTGCTGGTCAGCCTATACCCACGGTTCACAGCACGTGTTCTGCTGATGGTGTCTTCTCTCCCACAAGGGCCTCTCTGTTCAGTTCTTTGCCCGGCACCCGCCAGGAGCTAGGTAGACATTTGAGTCTGTGTATGACATTCCTTTTCTTGTCTTTTCAATTTTGGTGCTCGGGATTGGATTCAGGACCTCGTTTATGCTAGGCAAGCTCTCTACCATTGAGTCACATCTCCAGCCTCGGCATGAATTCCAAACTTCTGGGGTGGTTGGCAGTGCAAACTCAATACTTGTGAAGAAGTGGGGTGTCGTGGCCACGTCCGTGATCTCAGGGACTCTGGAGGCTGAGGCAGGAAGATCGAGAGTTCGGGGCAGCCTGTGTAACTTAGTGAGGCTCTGTCTCAAGATAAGAAGTAAAGCAAATAAAAAAAAAAAAAAGGGAGAGAGCCTTGGGGCACAGCACAGTGGTAGAGCACTTGCAAAGTATGTGGAAGGCCCTGGGTTCAACCCCCAAGTACCACAAAAGAAAACAAAATACAAACAACAATCTGAACAAACTCCAGCCCCGCTTTGGGTCCTGCCGCTGCCTTCTCAATCCTCGCTCTCTGTGTGAGGTCAGGCCAGGGACATTTGCGCAGGGCCACACAGCAGAACGCTCAGCCCTGCCCCTCCCAGCTGTTTGGCAATGCGCTATAAAGGCTCATTTTCCTCTGTCGCTGCTGCATTGAGCCAGAGAGTACAGAGGCTTTGGGCGCCCCCATCCCCCATCCCAACTCTGTTCCCGTCCCCATAACCCCTCCCTTCAGCCCACAGGAAACGTGTGGATGACACACGAGGAGATGGAGTCCCTCACCGCCGCGACGAAGCCTGTGAGTGCCCCCTGCTGGCGGCCGTGGGGGTGGCACGCGCCCTCGCTGGGGTGGGGGCGGGGAGCGAGTCTGAAGCTGGCCTGTCTGTCCCTCCCATCCTCCTCCACCTGTCCCCTTAACCCACCCCTTTTCTCCGCTCTTCCCACTAACGGGTCAGGAGACCAAGGAGATCAGCTGGGAGCAGGTAGGGGCGCGGGTGGGGCGCGGGCGCATGACCAGAGTGTGCACGCTGCATGGACACCCCTCCTTCTCTGAGCCCTGCCCCTACCCTGGCCAGAACGTTCCTCCGTCCCGGAGGCAGGGAGTGGGGCGGGGAGGTGTGCTTGGAGGGAGCTCAGCTCTGGGCTGGTTCACTGCGGCGTGGTGACACTGCTCCACTGTGAGCCTCCTGCGGTGGGTGGCTGTCGGGGGAAGATCTGAGCCGCTGCTTTTCCCGATGGCTGAGGGGAAGGGGCCGGCCACACAGCTCCAGTTTTACCGGAGCGCAGGGGGCAGCTGGGTTCTGGTGGGGAGGAGCAGCCAGGAGAAGTTGGGGCAGCCCAGGAACGCTTTGTTCTCAAGAAGAGGGAGGCTAGGCCTTTGTTTCTAGCTCAGGGGAGGCGAGGAGTGTCTCCTCCTGGTAAAGTGTGAAGGACTTTGGGCTGACCCGCAACATTGTCCTGGGCCAGATACAGCGCTAGACTAGAATTTCCACGGTAATGGGGGGGGGGTGCTGTCTTTTGTTGGCGAGAATGCCACATCGTCCAGACAGGCACAGTGGCGCACGCCTGTAATCCCAGGGGCTTGGGAGACAGAGGCAGGAGGATCACATATTCAAGACCAGGGTCAGTCTGCGTAACTTAGTGAGACCCTGTCTCAAATAAGTAAAAAGAAATGGGCTAGAGTGCAGCTCAGTGGTCCAGCACTTGCAAAGCATGCAAGCCGGAGGCCCTGGGTTCAACCCTCAGTACAACACACACACACAAAAAAAAACATGGTCCGCGCTTGGGAGAGCAGGCGCGATATGCTGAGTTGGGACAGACTCAGCCCAGCGCTTCTCAAACTGCAGCCTGTAGTTGCGATCTCCTGCTGCGCTGGTAGAAATGCAGAGCCTCCTTTCAGTTGCTTGGTGTGGGGTCTGAGGTCCTGCGTTCCAGCAGGCGCCCATGGTGACCCTGGGCCGCTGTCTTAATGACCACACTTGGAATCTCCTCTCCTCACAAAGGAGACCAGTGAACGGGTCCATTGTCTCAGGCAGAGATTGGTCACCGTGCTGCCCTGGGGTGGGAAAAGAGCACATCTCATACGCACAGGGAAGGGGCCAGAGGCCCTGACCCCTCCCTCACCTGCCCACGGCCCAGATCCTGGCATATGGCGACATGAACCACGAGTGGGTGGGGAACGACTGGCTGCCCAGCCTGGGGCTGCCCCAGTACCGCAGCTATTTCATGGAGTCGCTGGTGGATGCTCGCATGTTAGACCACCTGAACAAGAAGGAACTCCGGGGCCAACTCAAGATGGTGGACAGCTTCCACAGGTGGGGGAGCCCCGCCCTGGGACAGACAGTCTTTGGCCAGTGGGGCTCGGGTGGGAAGTTCCTAGGATTTTCTTTGCCCTTTAGCTTGGGTTCTCAGGAAACCTGGACTCTGCCCCATAGGAAAAGTTCAGATCTGGAGACCACTTGGCCAGTTAACCCCACACCCGGTTCAGGTTTGTTGCTGTTGTTAGGTGCTATCGAGTCAGATTGGACTCACAGGGACTCTAAGTGCAGCAGAACCAAACACCGCCCAGCACTGTCCCATGCGCACATTTTTTTAATGTTTTTGCGCCTGCATGCTCCGCAAATGCTGGACCACTGAGCCGCACCCACAGCACATTTTTTTCAGTTTTTGAGACAGGGTCTCACTAAGTTTCGCAGACTGCCTCTGGTCTCCAACTGGCGATCCTCCTGCCTCCGCCTCCCAAGCCACTGGGATTACAGGAGTGCGCCACTGTGCCCGGCGCACATTTTTAAATGTTTGACCCTATTGTTGCAGTCATTATGTTTCTTCTCCTTTTGAGAAGTGCCTTCTTCAAAAGAAGGTCTGAGGGGCTTTACTCCATTTCAGTCATTACAGTAAACTATTTTGAGGTGCCAACTCTTTCCCAGTGGTCTCTTGAATGCCCTCCAGTCCAGGCGCCTCGTTTTCCCCGCACTATCCTTGACAGTGCTTCTGTGCTATTCACAGGGTTTTCGATGCCTAATTGTTTTAGGAGTGGGCTGCCAGGTCCTTTCTCCTAGTCCAGGTCAGCCAATAGGAAGTGGCAATTGAAGATGCCCCGTCCTCTGGGAGGGCCCACAGTCAACAGGACCAGCAGCCTGCGGGCTTGGGGGCGGGGCTCCTCTGTGACTCCACTTTCCCTGCTGCTCAGGGTGAGTCTGCACTATGGGATCATGTGCCTGAAACGCCTCAACTATGATCGGAAGGATCTGGAGCGGAGGCGGGAAGAGAGCCAGACTCAAATCCGAGGTGAGTGAGTCAGGTGCGAGCCAGGTGGAGGGACGGATGGCGGGGAGGAGGAGGGAGGGGCGGTGGAGGGGGGAGGAGGGGGAAGGGGCGTGGCTGGGGCGGAGCCACGGCGGGGCGGGGCCGGGAGCGGAAACACAGGTGGAGGTGGAGGCTAGCTGGAGGAGGCTGGCCAAGGAGGCTGACGGGTGTCTTCCATCTGCAGACGTCATGGTGTGGTCCAACGAGCGGGTCATGGGTTGGGTGTCCGGGCTGGGCCTGAAAGAATTCGCCACAAACCTCACCGAAAGCGGGGTACACGGGGCGCTGCTGGCCCTGGACGAGACCTTCGACTACTCCGACCTGGCCTTGCTCCTGCAGATTCCCACGCAGAATGCGCAGGTGAGCCGCTGGGCCCTGAGCAGGGTGGGCCCCCCTTAGGGACTGCACCCTCCAGCCTCTGCCCCCTCCAACCTCTGCCACCTCCCTCTCCAGGCCCGACAGCTCCTGGAGAAGGAATTCAGCAACCTCATATCCTTAGGCACAGACAGGCGGCTGGATGAGGTGGGCGTGGCAATCGCTAGGCACTGAAGGGGCGGGGCTTGGCTGGGCGACCGTCCATAGTTGGAGGACGAGCCGGGGAGGGGTGGGGTTACAGGGAGGCGGGGCCCGGAGATGGGTGGAGTCAATAGAGGAGGCAGTGTCAGCGGGATGGGTGGAGTCAAGAGAAGAGGCGGAGTCAGCGGGGATGGGTGGAGTGAAGAGAAGAGGTGGAGTCAGCAGAGAAGGGAGGAGTCAAGAGAAGAGGCGGGGTCAGCTGGGTGGGTGGAGTCAAAGGAAGAGGCGGAGTCAGTGGGATGGGTGAAGTCAAGAGAAGAGGCGGAGTCAGTGGGGATGGGTGGAGTCAAGAGAAGAGGCGGAGTCAGTGGGATGGGTGGAGTCAAGAGAAGAGGCGGAGTCAGAACAGGGCCTCCGCTCCTCAGTGTCTGCCCGGCTCCCACACCTAGGACAGCGCCAAGTCCTTCAGTCGTTCCCCTTCCTGGCGGAAGATGTTCCGGGAGAAGGACCTCAGGGGCGTAACCCCCGACTCGGCTGAGATGCTCCCCCCCAACTTTCGTTCGGCTGCGGCAGGAGCCCTGGGCTCCCCGGGGCTCCCTCTCCGCAAGCTGCAGCCAGAAGGTGGGGACTCCTAAGGGCCACAGCCCTCCCTCTTCCCTGGCTGGGGAATGGACCCACTCAGCCTTCCTGGTTCCCCCTGGCAGATGGACTGCCCTATCTTCTTGACTCCTCAGGAAGGACAAACCCCCAGCCCCTGTCCGGGTGGGGAACGAGCTCTCCCGGAGGCACTGGGCGCCTTTCTGGAACCCCAACTTCAAGGGAGGGAGGGAGGGAAGGAAGCGAAGTGGAGCCCGGAGCCTCCTGACTTCCGGAGGGGAGGCCCAGGGAAGGCGAATGGGGCGAGGCCGGGGCTCTCAGGACCCCTGGGGTCCACTTGGGCAGGGGAGCCCCAGGCTGAAGCGCTGCCCGCTCCACCCCCCCAGGTCAGACTTCCGGGAGCTCGCGGGCAGACGGGGTGTCGGTGCGGACCTACTCCTGCTAGTGGAGGCCTCCAGGTGAGGCCCGGGCGCGCGGGCGGCGGCGGGGCGCGGGGCAGCCCTGCCGGTCCTCGAGACACTAGGTGCAGCCCGGCGTCCGCGCAGGTGACCTCGTACGCTGGGAGCCGCTGCCAGAGGCCGCGCCGCAGCCCGTCCTGCCCAGAGCGTGGCCTCGCCGGGGAGAGCGCCCGGGAGCTCGCGGCGCACCGATCGTCCGTCCCCCCGCGCCGGGAGCGCGCGTCCCCGCCTCCCACATGGACTGCGCGCAGACCAAACCACAGGGCTGGACTGAGGCGCGGCGAGGGAGCGGGAAGAGCCCCCGCCCCAGACCTCCGCCTGCCGATTCTTTACTTTGTAATTTATTGATCCGTTGCGGGAGGCCGGAGCGCCCGTCCCCGCGGGAAGGGAGTGGGGCTTCCTTCCTGGGCCGCATGCGGGGGTGGGGGCTCCCCCTCTTCCTTCTTCCTGCCCAGCCGCGGGGCACACAAGTCTTCCTTCTTGTCCGAAAGGAGCGGAGGGGACTCGCTGCTACAAGCCTCGCCCCCTGTGCCACTCAGCCCCGCCCCGGGTCCTCCGCGGGCGCGGCCCCCCTCCCCAGTGTCTGGTGTCCCCGGGGCTCCCCGCCCCCCGTGCTGTGGCCGTGTCCGTGCCCTAGGGGTCGGGGGCGCAGGCCCGCGAGCCCGCCTCCCCCCAGCTCCGGGGCTTGCATGGAAGCACCCTCTTTCCACGAGGCCACTGGGCGGTGGGCGGGGCGCGGGGCCCCCGCCGCACTGGGGCGGCTGCCCGCCCCCAGGCGTCACTCAGTGATCGCGGGTAAAGAGAACCGTTTCAAAAGCTCCCGCCTTGGCCGACTGTTTGTCCGCACGTCGAGAAAGCAAAGCAAGCGCTTGGGGGACCTGGGAGCCCCGGCCCCCCGGCCTCCCACCATCCCTGGCCCCCTCAGCGTCGACCCCACGCCTGGAAGAGAAGTTGTTGGGAGCGCGTTTATTCACAGAAATAAATAGGGCTGGAGCGCGGGGCGGGGCCAGGTCAGGGTTCCGGCGTCTCCAGCACGTCCGCCAGGGCCCTGGAGGGGGACGCAGAGGTCAGAGCGAAGCCTAGAGGCCTCCACCACCCCCCATTTCACGGATGGGAAGGTGGATCCCAGGGTCGTCCAGCGACGCGCAGCGGGCTCTCCAAACAGAACCCTTAAACTGCGCCCCGCTCCCCGCACACTTACTGGTACAGGGAGGAGGAGAGGTGGTCGACGTAGCTGCCTGTGCGGGAGCAGAGAGGCGAGGCTCGAGGGGCGCCCCAGGTGCGAGACTTGGGGGGCGCTCAGGGGAAGAGCGGGATTAGCGCTCCCCGCCCCCTGCTCGTTCCCGCCTCACACTGAGCTCGAGGACCCCTTGGATTGAAGGCCGGGCCCCCTTTTGCCCGGGACGCCCCCTCTCCAGTAGCACGGCCCCCTCGCGCGGCTCGCGCTGGCCCCGCCCACTCCCCCCTCACCCCCGCCACCCCCCACGCACCATCCCTCAGCTCGGGCTCCGCCGGTCCCCATGCTCCCTGCCCTGCCCCGCGCGCTCACCTGGCGCGCAGACCGTCTCGCAGACCAGCGGGCAGAGGTAGCAGAACTGGCAGTGCTGCAGGCGGGGGACAGAGGTCTGGGGTCAGGGCGGAGGTGAAGCTCATCATGGGGCGTGGGGCAAGGACGCAGTGGGCACTGGGGGGCGTGTCATGTGGGGTCGAAGGGCAGATGCGCGTCAGTCCCCGGAGGGTCTCACCTGGCACTGGTCGCAGTGCTCGCCCATGTTCTCCTCATCACAGTGGCAGCTGTCACACTCAGTGCATCGCTGGGGACAGAGGAGCCCCATTAGAGAGACCCTACCCCCCCGCGGAGACACCGGATGGGGGTCCGCCTTCGCCCCCCTCCCCAGACACCTGCCCAGACCCCCACTGCCTCCACACTGAGCCCAGGGTCTTATTCTTTAAAGTGCTGCCATGTCCCCTGGAGCCCATCTGGGTAGTGCAGGGTGGCTCAGAGCTGCGAGGGCCCTCTCTGTCCCCTGTCCCTGGTCTCCGCTCAGCCTGCCAGTCCTCAGTCTGTCCTTCCTGACCCCTGTCCTCCAAGGACCCGGGGCTCCATCTCTACATCCCCAGATGCAGCCCAGGTCCCGTCCTCTCCTTCCCAGATGATGGCCCCAGCCTCCTCCCCAGCCTCCTCCTCAGCCTCTGGTGCATTCCAGAAGTGTCTCTCTTCACAGGGACCTGCCCGAGCCTCTCCCTTGCTCAGGGCCCTCCTCTAGCACCCCAGGGTCCCTTGGACAAATTCCCGGCCTGGTTGCTGGGTCTGGGTTGGGGACATACATTGCAGAATAAGCAATATCCACACAAGGACCCCGGCTGGTAGTTCCCATACTCCTGAGTGTCCTGCGGACCTGCGGGGACAGGAGGGCAGCGGTGACTCTGGCTGACCTGCCTCGCCTCTCCCCCCACAGCTGGGCCACTCACCTGTGTCCTCCTCACTGTCCTCCTCGCTGGAGCCACCTCCGGCCATCTCCCTCCCAGCCAGGGGGTTGGGGATGATGGTGAGAGGGAGCTCTTCTTCCACCAGACCTTCCTCCCCCTCCTCCTCCTTCTCCTCCTCCTCACTCAGGCTGAGGCCATGGCCTTCCTCCTCATCCTCCTCATCTTCCTGGTCCAGGCCACCCTGGTGAGGTCTTTGCTCTCCGTGCTCTGAGTCTTCATCGTCTTCCTCCTGGGAGCCGTGGTCCTCTTCCTCTCCAGAGTCCTCCTCCCTCACATGGCTTCTGTCTCTCAACCCTGTGTGCTCTGGGGGCTGATGGCTGATCTCCTCTCGGATGGACACTCTGTGACCTTGGCGGGTCTGAGCATCTTGGTGACCTTCCTGTCTGTGGCTGGGGGCCTGGTGGCTATGCTCGGCAGAGATGTCTTCCTTTTCCTCCCTGGAGGCCCTGTGGTGAGGATGGCCAGGGGCTGCAGTTTTGAACGGATCTGGGAAGTGCTCCTCCTCGCTCGCGGGGCTTGCAACACGGTGGCTGAACTTGACTGTGATCTCCTCCTCCTCCTCTTCCTCCTCATCCCCAAGACCATGCGGGGCAGGGCTGGGAACCTGGTGCCAATGTTCAGCGGAGATATCCTCATCTTCATCTTCCTTGCCTCGATAGCCTTGGTGCCCATGACCATGGACACGGTGGTGGTGTTCATCTGAGACATCCTGGTCCTCCTTTTTCCTGTGGCCCGGGTGCCAGTGGGTCTGGTGTCCATGCTCAATGGAGGCATCATCTGCACCATCATCATCATCTTTTTTTTCATGACTTCCTTGCCTGTGACTGTGGACATGATGGTGGTATTCATCTGAGCCTTCCTCATCTTCCTTCCCGTGGCCCCGGTGCCTGTGGCTGTGGTGTCCATATTCAGTGGAGACATCATCCTCACCATCATCATCATCTTCTTCATCTTCCTCTTTTTCTCTGTGACCTCTGTGACCATGACCATGGACATGATGATGGTGTTCCTCTGAGCCTTCCTCATCTTCTTCCTTCCTGTGGCCCCGGTGTCTGTGGC
>VMDO01032758.1:0-18663 GCA_007922755.1 Pedetes capensis
AAACTATATATGGGTATTTATATAACACTTTTCAGTCCAAAATTGCTGCTGTATTGCATATATAATTTACCTGACTGCCTTATGGAAATCTGACTAATCAATAGGGCAAATCAAGACTAGTGATTTTTAGTTTTCTTCTTTGCTATTATATAATAATATGAGGGTAGCTTGAGATGTAAATATTTAGACAGATATAAACATAATACAGATACAGATGTAGACATAGACTGTTACTGGAAATTTTTCACCTACATTTCCTTCCTGCTTATAAAACTCCTGCACCTTAAGTGGAAAATAAGAAAACCAATTATATTTCCTTCCCTGGAATAAAAGGTGTGGGACTCTCCTACACAAATGGAGACCACAGTATGAATTCCCTTCCTGGACTTATGCTTTCTTATTTCCCACTCTACAGGTGAAGAAACACAGCTATTTCCAGTCCTTACTTAAGATAAAGTTTTACTTACCACTAGAAACTGAGGCAATGAAAATGAAATGTACCATTTGATGTACTAAGATCATCCTACAAAGGGGAAAATGTGCATAGTTTTAGAACACAAAGTGGCAGTGTATGATTAAGTTTCTGACATTAGAATGTTCATTCAATAGTGTTCACAGGGTCTCTATCATAATGTTGTATTTTGTCTTTTAAAAACCCTAGAACATTCCTCACTGTGGTATGTGTGTGGTGTGTTCAGCACAATCACAAGAACCAGAACTGACAAGTTAGAGTTCTCTCTCTCTTTTTCTTCCCTCCCTCTCTCTACCTCCAGCTCCCCCCTTTTAATCAGATCCTCTGACACATCATCTGACCACTTTCCCCACCCCACCTTCATTTCTTCTTCCAAATCATTTCCTGTCTTTCTATATTTGAGGTCTCTCTATATATCTCTCAAAGCTCACTGAATGACTTTCTACTTTTCTATTTTTAAGAACTCTGCTGCAAATACCTTAATAGAATGTCTTGGTCACCTATTAATATCCTTATCCCTCTTATAGATGGAGCAGACTTTTCTACAAAAACTGAGTTAGCAGTGAGACAAAACAGTACTTGTGATTTTTCTTTATTGTGTTGATTTTTTTTAACTTGCAAAATACTTGTAGTACAAACTACAACTTTTCTTTCATTCTGTTTCCCTTCTTAAACT
This sequence comes from Pedetes capensis, assembly GCA_007922755.1. NCBI lineage: Eukaryota > Metazoa > Chordata > Mammalia > Rodentia > Pedetidae > Pedetes > Pedetes capensis. The sequence goes on from VMDO01032758.1 coordinate 1,149, forward strand.
GGTTATGGATATTAACTAAAAATCTCTAAAATATTAAATCAGATTCATCTTAAAAAACAATTGTTATATATTCCAAAAAATTTTAAACCTTTATTTTAGAAGATAAAGAATTTTGAGGCATAAGTGTTTGAGAGAAATGTTAAATAACTTTTGAAATCATACCTGAAGGCACCTTGTTTTCTTATTTGCTGCAATACTCAATAAGGGTATTCTTCTTCTTCCAAAATGTACTTCAGCCTTTTTAAACAAGCTTGGATAGGCAATGCTCACTCAAATATTTACTCGTACCACCTTTTGATGGTATGTAACACCATCTCTTTATAATGGCATATCTGAGAAAGTCCGTAAAAATTCTGCATATCAGAAATGTACCCTAGGAGAGTTGCTAACTTTTCCAATACATTACTAGTATTTATTCTCCTTTTATTCTGTATTCAGACAAGTGACACACAGCGAGACTGCTGGAGAACTTGAACTCCCCTGTGTTCCTTAGCAGTTGGGCAAACCCAACCTTAGTATGTCTGCAAGATAATGCTACACATAATAGTGTTTCCAAATATCAGCTGTTAACCATTAATTCTAGCCTAACTTCAATTCCAGAGTCCACAAAGGAAACATGGAAAGTCTCATGGACTTATTGATTTGCAGTATAGTGAAAAGGAAGGGGACTAGGTGATGGGCAGAAAGTAAATTACAGATTGTAAGGATTCTGATCTTATAGATTCAGTTTTACTTTATATAATGTCACCTTTTCAAAGCAGTAAGCAGATAGAATAATGACATGTGCAAAGAGCAGGAGATAGAAAACCAAAAGGGAAGAACACACTCTGTGTTTCTCAAGCTTAAAGAATTGAAGAAAGAAATCAAACCTCAAGTGGCAATGTGAAGCCTTGTACAGGAAAATATTAAACAACACAGGAAACATCAAAAGAAAGATGGAAGGAAATAATTGGTGGATGACCAACCACTTCAAGAGATTACATACAATCAAGAACCAATGGTACTGAAGGAAGAAGTAGAAGCTGCCTTGAAGGAATTGGCAAAACACAAGGCTCTAGGAATTGATGGAATACCAATAGAGTTGTTTCAACAAACAGATGCAACATTGAAGGTGCTACTTTGTTCATGCCAAGAAATTTAGAAAACAGCTACTTGGCCAACTGACTGGGAGAGATCCATATTGATGCCTATTCCCAAGAAAGGGGATCCAACTGAATGTGGAAATTATAGAATGATATCATTAATATCTCACTGAAGTAAACTTTTGCTAAAAATCATTCAAAAGTGACTGCAGCAGTATATAGACAGAGAACTTCTGGAAAATCAAGCCATATTCAGAAGAGAGAGTAGAACCAGGGACATCATTGCTGATGTCAGATGGATATTAGCCAAAAACAGAGAATATAAGAAAGATGTCTATCAATGTTTTATCAACTATACAAAAGCATTTGACTGTGTGGATCACATCAAATTATGGATAACCTTGCAAAGAATGGGAATACCAGAGCACTTAATTGTACTCATGAGGAATCTGTACATATACCAAGAGTCAGTCATTCAAACAGAAAAAAGAAACACTGCATGGTTTAATGTCAAGAAAGGTATGTGTCAGTGCTATATCCTTTCACCATACCTCTTCATTCTCTATGCTGAGCAAATAATACAAGAAGCCATACTCTTTGAAGAAGAATATGGCATCAGGATTGGAGGAAAACTATTTAACAATCTGTGTTGTGCAGACAACAAAACTTTGCTTGCTGAAATTGAAGAGGATTTGGAACATTTACTCATGAAGATCACAAAACATAGCCTTCAGTATGGATTATGTCTCAACATTAAGAAAACAAATATCCTTACAACAGGGCCAATATGCAACTTCATGATAAATGGATAAAAGGTTGTCCAAGATTTTGCTTAACTTGGTTCTACAATCACCACCTACAGAAAGAGCAGTGGAGAAATCAAAAGATACATTGCATTGGGAAAATTTGTTGCAAAGACCTGTTTAGAGTGTTGAAAAGTAAAGATGTCACATTGAAGACAAAGGTGCACCTGACTCATCTCATGGTATTTTCAGTTACATCATGTTTATGAAATCTAGACATTGAATAAATGATACAAGAAAAGAATTGATGCTTTTGAATTATGGTGCTGAAGACGAATATTGAATATACCACAGACTTCCAAAAGAACCTACAGATCTGTCCTAGAAGAAGTACAACCAGAGTGCTCCTTGGAACCAAGGATGGCTAGACTGTGTCTTATGTATTTTGGGCATGTAGTCAGAAGGGACCAATCCCTGGAGAAGGACATGATGTTTGGGAAAGTGGCAGGTCAATGAAAAAAAGGAAGCCCCTTAACTAGATGGATTGACACAATGGCTACAACAATGGGTTTAAGCATAAAAAAGATTATGTGCCTATCATAGTGTTGGAGAGTGCTTTGTTCTGTTGTTCATAGGTTCACTATGAGTTAGAACAGATTTGAAGGCACCTAACAATAACAACAGGCAGATAGCATTACTACTCAGAAGGCAAACTCTTTATTAGTCCATTTGTGAACATTGAAAGACTAAAAAAAAAAATTTAACAAAAATATATAGGGCTCTTGTGGCTTTTTTGGGGTCTCAGGACACTGTGACACAAATGCTGCACTCAGAAGTGATATATCTAGCTGTTTCAGGTCAAACAACAATAAAATAACAGCGCAATTCTCTGAAAATGAGTAGGACTTGTCCACATGGGAGGCTTCCCAAGAAGATAGGTTGTAAGAGTTTATTGAGAGGAAAGCTGGTGAAATAATTTTCTGGGTCTTACATAGCTGTATTTCTGTTAAGAGCACTCTCATTGAGCTTGCAGATAGGCTGAGAGCTGTGTGGAAAGCATGATATTCCATATTCTCTCTCATAAGACAAATTCACTAGTTTACTAGTCTTTTCACTTGAGCAAAACCCAATTAGCTGCACTATAGACCAGACTTTTGTGACTCCTTACTCCTGTTGCTTTCTCAGTCTGGGCTGCATGGCTTTCATTTGCAATATTAGACACCAGCCCTAAAGGTTTCTGTGTGATCTCTTGATAACTTAACCCAAACAAGAAAGGAAAACAAACAAACAAACAGTGCTAATATGCCAGACTTAAACTTTGTTGGTGTTAAATGCTGTCGAGTCAAGTCCGACTCACAGCGACCTTATGAACAACAGAACAAAACACTCCCTGACGCGGTGCCATGCTTCTCTGCTATTTATAGGTTTTCAGTGGCTGATTGTTTCAGGATTGTTTCAAGAGCAGGTTGCCAGGTCCTTCTCCTGTTTTTGTGGTGCTGCGGATCAAACTCAGAAAGCACACAGCAAGCAACACTCTACCAACTAAACTAAACCCCAACCCAAATAAATTTTAGAGAAAGATTATTTCATGGCTCACAGAAGTCTCCCAATTTTCTATAGAAAGCTGAATAAGATAGCATGTTTACAAATGGAATCATAATTTTAAAAAAATACTCTGATAACAGGGGCAGAAATGAAAGCACAAATTTGTTCCCTGTAGCGATTTTGCTGAAGTCATGGGTACCAAAGGAAATACTGTGCTTTGTTCAGGGGCATCTTAGTAATGTGACAATGATCTTCCAAGCTTAGAGACTGCCATCAGTTGACTTGAGTATTTCAGTGTTTGGGGATGTAGAGACACAATCTCATTTCCTGTGTATCATAGCAATGTTTCCATGGACTTCCTGACTAGTTTCTGAAGTTTTCAGATATTTAGGTCCTTGTGACCAAAGACTTTTGTGGAAAGATGGCCCAAGACGAGGAATATTGGACAGCCCTTTCAAAAACTCATACATAAAGGAGAATGCAGGGGTAAAAGAACTTACTGAAGAGACAAGGAAAGAATAGTTAGCAAAGTGAAGGTAAATTTGAAACTTAGTCCCTGACAGGAGCATTTTTTAAAAAGAAGAGAGAAGCCAGCCTTTTGTTCTGTGGGGAAGGAAAGTAAAGAGAGCGGCTGAACCAAGAGGTCTTTACACAACATACTAATGTGCTGTTGTTTTGTTCTGTTTGGAAGGCAGCTACTCAAATGTATTTATTTGATCTATTGCCAATGCATTGTTACCTATCTTGGCAGAGAAAGCTCTTAGTTACTGTCTTGAGTTTCCCGTTTAAAATTAAGTCCATTCCAGCCACACAAAAAGCACATATGTATAATGTCTGGCCTTTTATGAGGCTCAAATGTAGAATGACAAATTTATGCCAAGAAAGATTTTCACGGCAAACAGATATGTGGGGTTACATAAGGTCCTTACTTTCCTGTATTGTTTACTCTCTGAAACCCCATATCTTTCCTAACACCCCTATAAAAAAAGAAGATAATAACTCTCCAACTCAATTGACAGAAACAGAAAGACTTTAAATGAGAGAAATGCTTCGCTGGAAAAGCAGACAATATTTTTCCTAAATTTGATTTAGTTAGTGAACTCTCTAAAGCCTTTGAAATAGAGTAAGGATTCTGAAATATTTTTGCCTACTCAAAGTACAATAGGAGTCTTAACTGCACAGAAACTCTTTAAATAGACCTCTCTATCAAACCGAGAGTAGGTACTCTACAAATTCTTTTCGACTGAAGCATTGCAGCTTAAAATCTGCTATCAACTCCTTATCTCAAAAGTAAAGGTTTTAATTTTTTTAAATGAAATAAAATGCTTTCTTTTTAAGCCCAATCAAAGTCAGGAGTTACTAGACAGAATCACAACAAAAAGAATCTAAAATTTAGTCAAAACAAACTCAAGTGTAAGCTCATAGATGAGTTGTGTTGGGCACATCATGATCTAAAATCCTCTATTAGACATTGGAAGGCCACCAAGGTGTGGTGAAGACCTTCTCGGTCATGGCCAGCACCTACTTCCTCTTGGAGCTCCTTCTCTCTCTCATATCAAAACTCACCTTGAGACAGAGCACAGCCTGCCATGTCTTGCAAGCCCTGTTTTGCTGCTGTCCCTGAAAGATCTCCTATTTATTACCAAATTTTGTTTTGTTTTATTATTTTATTTTTGTGATAGGATCTTGTTGTGTAGCCCATGCTGCCCTGGAACTCTTTGTTTTGACCAGGCTGGCCTTGAACTCATGCCAATCCTCCTGCCTCAGCCTGCCTAGTGCTAGAATTACAAGTGTGCACTACCACACCTGGTTTTTATTACCAGATTTTAACACTGAACTTTGACTCAACACTGGCAGTACTGACATTGGGGCTGGTTAATTCCTTGTTGTGAGGGGCATGGTAGGATGCTCAGGAGGATCCCCAGCTTCTATCTACTATAACTCTTTCCACCCCTTTCCCAACCAGAACAACTGTCTACAGACATTGCAGAATGTACCCTGGAAAAGTCAAAATCACCCCTAGCTGGGGTCTACTGTCTTGGATGACAATGAAAACAACAAATGATGGTTAAAATGCTTCTGTAATCTTTTATCCTTTTCCTACTATGAGGCACCATGATGTGGACCTTGAAGACATCTCGGATATGTCAAGTCTAGTCCTGGTTGTGTCCTTACCAGCAACCTTGAGACAATCATTTTACCTCTTCAAGCTTCCATTACTTCATCTTTATAATAAAAATGTGTTTACTCATTAGATATTTGCTGCATTCCCATTTATATGTAACATAAATTAGAGAGCAAGCCTCCTTCAAAGTTGCTCACAGTCTAGCAGAGCAGATAGACACAAACAACAATTTGTTGTTGTTGTTGTTAGGTGCCCTCAAGTTGGTTCTGACTCAGTAACACACATTGGGTTTTCAATGACTGATTATTTCAAGATTGCTTCAAGAGTGGACTGCCACATCCTTCTCCCATTTTTGCGGTGCTGGGGATGGGACCCAGGTCTTCAGAGAGTGCAGAGCAGCACTCTACCAACTGAGCTAAATTTAAGTTTAAAGGAAAGGCAAGTGTTGGAGCCCTTGGCTACCCTCCTAAGAGATGTTGTGCATGTGCTCTTACTCTCCACATGTGCTGTTGACCCATGGCAAGAGCAGTGCTGGCTTCCAGGGCTAATGTAGCCTCCACTGTCTCCTGGATGCACCTTCCAAAGACCCCAGCTTCCAACCCTCACTCTTCCTAGTCAGGGTCAAATCATTCCCACCTCTCACTGCATCACTGTCATGACCCTTAATCCCTGTGTGAGAGACTCCTCTGTTCACATGGTGTATGTGAGCACATGGTAACAAATAAAGAGAGCATTCCAGTACCATGAGGATCCAACTGGCGATTTTAAAATAATTTATGCCTTAGGAAAGTTCCATATTTCAAAACTCTCCTCTTTATTTTGCCCAAATGAGGTCATTCCCTTAATGGCAAACGCCTAAGGGTTTACTCTGCAAACACTCCAAAGTCCCGTATAAATACCCTTTAGAATTATCAATATTAAAACCCTGAGATAAAAGACTTACACTGCAAGCCACTTTTTCCTTTTACATATAAAACAACTTTCATGCAGAACAAAACCACTCTCTTAATTGCATGTAAAAGTTGAAATTGTGTGTCTTAAGAAAAAAACCAATTTGTGCAATGTAGCCAGGTTTTACAAAAGCCATTGGCTTCTGGAGTAGATTCTTAACTCTTCAGTTTCCCACTGCATGGTCTGTGTGTAACCCCAACCTTGTGGCTTCCCTTCATCCCCTCCAACTATAACCCTTTCTACCACTCAATGTGTCTTTGAGTATGGAAGGAAAAATTCAATCTCCTTTAGAAAACTTTTCCATTTTCCTACTGAACTTACATAATATGTTGTAAGTGGTCAATTTCTGTATAAATATTAATCAGCTTAACTGAACTAAGCCAAGTTACCTGTAATCAACTGTGGTAATCACTGGCAAGTTTAGAATTTGTATTGCGAAAGGATTTATATCATCCATTCCAAAGTTCCTCACTACTACTTACTATTATAAATTTACAAGTCTGAATGTTATGTATTACTTTATACCTAACAATGTTTCCTTTTTATTTCTTTTTATTTATTATTATTATTTATTTTTAATTTTAATTATTTCTGATAGTACTGGGGATCAAACCCAGGGTTTTGTGCACACTAGGCACATGCTTCACCACTGAGCGGCACCTCCAGCCCTATTTTCCTTTTTTTATTTGGATGTAGGTCTCCCTAAATTGCACAAGCTGCCTCTGGCCTCAAACTTGGCAATCCTCCTGCTTTAGCATCCTGAGTTGCTGGGAGTACAGGTGGGTGGTGGCCAGCTGTGCTTCTTGAATTACTGTTGCAGGATCCAATACCCACTGAACACCCAGAAATTATGTTCTTTGCAAGGCAGATTCATCACCCTCCATGAAGGCTGTGCAATTAGCCTATTGCAGGAGAAGATGCAGTCTCTGTAGGCCTTACCTGCATATTTAGCCTGGACCAAGTGGTAATATTGAGGTCACAAAAGTAAGAGGCTGAAATAAAAATGTGCCTTATGCACTCAGGTTCAGGTAAGTCATCATTTTATTGAAAAACAGAATGTTACACAGATCTTTTTCCACTGGGCAGAATGAAACTCAAGCTTCTTAGCTCTTCACACCAAGTGGAGCAGCAGCACTAGGTTTTAGTAAGCAAGCAGGTGAGGCCCAAAGGTGTTACATCAGAGATGTATTGAGTTCCAGAGAGAGTGGTAAAACAAAATAATCCCGGGTGCTTTGCTAGAATGTGGAGTCACTTGCTCTCAGCTCTCTTGCACTACTAAAAGGAAACACTATCTAATCATGCTCTTTGGACATTTTATTTCCAAATAATCATGGAGCACTTTACTTATTGCCCATTAAGAGCTCCCACTTAACGGAACGCATGCCTTAGCAAGACATTGTCCTCAGCGGCTGGGTATGCATTATGTTTTTTGATCCTTATGACAAGGATGTGAGGTAGATGGCACTCTCCACATTTTCCAGCTGAGGATTCTCAGGCTCTGTGTATGAATTGAACCCTGGTTGTGAAGGTAATGCTACATTCCGGGCTCTTCCACACGGGCGATGTCATCAAAGCATCTCAATCACCATTCTGTGTCTTCTCTAGAATCCAGTCCACGTACTCAGCAACTTTGGTATAGACACCTGGCTGCCCCCTGCGGGCACAGCCTTCGCCCCAACTGGTGATCCCCACCAACTGCCATATTCCATTGTGTTTACAGACTAAGGGGCCACCGGAATCTCCCTGTGTCATAAAGGGTAGAAAAAGAAAGTGATAGGAAGTTATAACACAGGTGATTCAAATAAGTGACTGCCTTAACATTCTGCAGTGACGTGTCATGCACCATACTCAGCACACCCACACAACCTCCTAAACCTCTGCATATATCTGTGCCCCCTTAGTTTGCTCAATGTGACGCAAATGAGTGCATATTTGCATTTTCAGGATATTTGCTCTTCCACTCTGAGGTAAATCCAACAAATAGATTTTTGCATCCTTATCCCGAAGTCAGTGAAATCTAATCTTCTTATATTTTAGTATAATGTGGAATATACAGTTGTCCTTATATAATGCAGGATGAGCTGGGTGCGGTGGTGCACATTTGTAATCCCAGGGACTGAGGAGGCAGAGGCAGGAGGATCATAAGTTTGAAGTCAGAGACAGCTTGTGTAACTTAGTGAGACCCTGTCTCAAGATAAAAAAGATTTAAAAATGGGCTGGGGGTGCAGCTCGGTGGTAGACCACTTGCAAAGCATGTGTGAGACTCTGGGTTCCAACTCCCAGTACCTCTAATTAATTAATTAATTAAAGTGCAACATGTACCTGTACAGATTGTGATATACACATCATAAATGGTATATGATGTACACTGTATATATTCAATTTGTTAATGAGTATAAAATTATCAGATTGTCTCTGATTTTTTAGAAAAAACTGTAATGAAATATGGTGTTGAAAAATATGTTTTATAATGAATTATCTCCAGGAAACTACTAGGTATTTTTTGTGAACTTAATGCATTACCTTACAAGCATCTTTTCCCCCTTCTTTGTAGCCAGCACAGATCATTTGGTTGGTTATGACATAATTCTTATAACTTTTCTGGCACTCTGCATTTGTTACCAAAGGAATATTAGCCTTTTGTAGAGTATCTTGAATTTCACCTAGGAAGTAACCAATATGTAACTTCAGAGGGAGGAAAATACAGTCGTAATGTAAATCAGGATCGTGCATTTTTCATTAGAGTTTATTTTTTGATAAACACAGACAGTAAAGGTCAGGAAGGTAGAGTTACACATATACCAAATGAGAGAGAATCACATACACAGAACTGGAGGGAGGGAGGGAGAGAGGCAGGGGAAGAGAGAGGAGAGAGAAGAGGGAAGAGAAGAAAAGAAAAGAGGAGGAAAGCATACTGTATTGGCCTCTCTCTTATGCAGTGTTTCAAAAATCTCATAAACTAGGCTGACCAGAGGGTTTGTTCCTACAGTCTATGTCAGCCTCTCATCTCAGTACAAGCCTCTCAGAAATTCCTTTGTACATTTATTGCCTTCAATACAAAATCCTGGACATTCTTGCCTTCAATTATTTTGTGTAACACACTCAAACTTTTAATATATATCATTTTGGGCTGAGCTCAGTGGCACACACCTGTAATCCCAGCTACTTGGGAGGCAGAGGCAGGAGGATCGCAAGATCAACACTGAAGCCTGCCTGAGTAATTCTGGGAGAAGCCCTGGGTTCAATCCCTCAGTTCTGCAATTAATTAATTAGTTAATTAATTAATTCTGAAACTAAATCCCAATGCTCAATCCTAGCAACAGAGGAGTATTTTGTCTTTTGAGGAAACACATTCACCATGAGGAAAAGTTTATTTACAGATAACTTAATTTCTACTCACATCCAGGTTCTCCTCGCATATATTGGGAGTTTTCTTTGTTTAGTTATGGTTATTTTCACTTCTCCCTGTCTCAAGGTATTAGTCAAAATTATGAATATTTTGAGTTAGTTGAATATAGGGCTGATTCAGGAAAGATGGAGAAAGCCTGGCTACCTAGCTCCTTTACTAAAGAGTGACATAAGTATTATTTCCTATAGTGCTTATCAGTAACTTAAGTTTGTAAAGAAAAAATGGCCTATCTCTGAAAAAGTTCAAAGGCAATTAAAATCCTCCAAGTGTCCATATGCAAGAATTCTTAACCTAGGGTCCATACAAACAATGACACATAGTTCACAAACTCAGATAGAAAGAATACATCTCTACTTTCACTTACTAACATCCACCTGAATTCTATACTCCCATTCAGTTATAAACACAGAACATAGTAGCGATAACAGGACTTTTGACTTTGTCTTTAAGAGGGATCACACATATTTTTGTATATACATTATAGTTGTGGCAGATAAATAAAAATATGATTTATGCTCAGCACTATTTTGAAATTATGGTAGATATTGAAACAAGTTGCTATTTAATACACTGCTAAATAAGGACATATATATCATATCCTTTTACCATATATTGATAACTGTATGACAACCTAATTGGTTTTCTTTGTAATCTTACGTGCTTTATTTAAGCATTTAAAAGCATTATTAGAGAAATGGTTCATAGTTTCATCAGATTTCAGGAAGGATGCACAAAAGAATAAAAGATTAAGAACTGCCCATGAACAGAGATGATGACATGCTGGCCTGTATGACTGTCAATCTCAAGAGAGGAAATAGTGTTGAGAAACAGGAACACTATTAATTCTTAGGACCACATGTGCTTCAGGGGGCTTGCTAACCCTAACTTTGCCTTTTAGGCAAAGTCAAGCAAATGATATTTACTGTGAAATAAGATACTTGAAAGTTTACCAAATAATTTTTTTCAAGGCCAAGCCAAAATCGATCTTCTCAAGACTTACTGAACATATATTTGGATATGAATAGGTTAGGAAGATCATGAGTTTGGACATAATCTTAGACAGAAGCTGGTCAACTCTGTTTATTTTAACATAGAAGACTGGCTTCAAGAAGAATATTTAAAATGTCAGGCTGTACCTTTTTCCTTAGTGTAGCCCCATCCAGTTACCCAACAGTTGGTATAAATTGTATTTGCATCATCTTTGGATGGCAGGCATATCGGTTTTTGGAATTCTGAAAGGTAATTTTGAAGTTAGAATTGGATTAAATAAAGTTATGGATATTGACTTTAAAAATACATTCTTATATTTTCCCATATCCTCTTTCCACAAAGGAGCACCAAGAATGACCCTTCTTTCTGCTCAGCTTCTTTTTTTGTTTTTTTGTTTTGTTTTCTTGTATGTTTGCTTGTTTGTTTTTAGACAAGGTCTCCCTATGTCACCCAGCATGGCCTAGAACTCACTACATAGCCCACACTGGCCTCAAACTTGCAATCCTCCTGCTTTAGCTTTCCATATACTGGGATTACAGGCACCACATCCAGACTTTTCTGCCTAACTTCTAAGGTCACTGATTAAAGAAAATTTCCCAACATTGGAGTCATTTTCACAGGACATTTATGGCATGATAATTTCCTGGATGAAATACAAACCAAGAGCCTGGATTTACTGTCAAAAGAATTTCAGACTTCTTGTGTTTTATTTAGCATATTGTTGTTGTTAGGTGCTGTCCAGTCGGTATCCCACTCATAGCGACCCTCATAGGGTTTTCAATGGCTGACTGTTTCGGAATTCCCTTGGGAGTGGATTACCAGGCCCTTCTCCCATTTTTGCAGGGCTGGGAATTGAACTCCGGGCCTCAGAGACTGCAGCGCAGCACTCTACCAATTGAGCTAAATCCCAGCCCTTATTTAGCATATATGAAGGCATAATTCATAGTCATAACAAAGCACTGTTTTATGAGGTGCTTGAACCTATTACCTAAATTGTTAGAAAAAAATCAATGAGGAAATTGCCATCCCCATTTACACATAAAAGTATTCAAAGTACAAGGAGGAACAGCAAGTTACCTGAGTTTGGATAATTGCTTGTTGTTGTTGGGTGCCATCGAGTCGGTATCCGACCGGACTCATAGCGACCCTCATAGGGTTTTCAATGGCTGAGTGTTTAGGGATTGCCTTGGGAGTGGATTACCAGGTCCTTCTCCCATTTTTGCAGTGCTGGGAATTGGACTCGGGACCTTGGTGACTGCAGCACAGTGCTCTACCAACTGAGCTAAGTCCTAGCCCTGGATAATTGCTAATGGGTATTAAGAAATAATTGTGCTAGTGGGCATTAAGCTCTGTGGAGTAGTGTCTCCCCAAAATCAATCATGATCCTCTGGTCTTCCCAGAGCTCCTTTCTGCATCACTCTCTTCTCCACACAAGTTATTCCTAAGAAATAACATCTGCTGCCATTGTCCTTGTAGAGTTCTAATATTCCTAAGCCCAAGCAATGGTTCTACTACCCTTGCCAAAGAGTGTCCAGTATTCCAAGATAGCAAAGATATTTCCTAAGCCTACTATTTCAATAATGTACATGCAACTGTATTCCTCTCTGAAAGAACTAATTCACATTTCTGTCCCCTTAAAGTAGAAGAGGTTTTATGTCAGATCCTCAGTTCCCTGGCACCACTCATCTTTCCCTCAATTCCAGCAACCAGAAAAAAAAACAACCTGCAGGTCTGTCCTATCACTCACACTGATGTGAAAATTTAAACCAATACAATTCATCCATACAGTTTTCCCTCTAATATGCTGCATACCAGTAAAGTTCAAGGGTGTCTGGAGTTTTATTAGGGCAATGTCATGACCACCTTCTGAGATTTTATACTTCTGATGAATTATAAGCTCTTTTATTTGTGAGAAAGGAGTTTCTTTTGCAATCGCTGACAGATTTAAAATGCCACCATAAACACGCCAAACATCTGGGTAGGGAATCCTAGGAGAGAAACATAAATACCTAATTAAAACTGATATTGTTCCTTCTTCCTTTCACTTTCAAAAAAACAGGGAATAAAATATTATATAAGACATAATTTCTTCACCTGGTAATTTGTCATAACCAATAGAAGCAGTACTTAGGATGTAGTTCAAAGCATTGAAAAATGTACATTTATGTAATTACCTCCTTTATTGCAAGTAAAAAAACACGAAGGTTGTTATCTCATTTTGAGAAGCTGTGGGAAAATCAATCTCAGTTTGCCAAAACTAAAAGCAATGGCTTTCATTCAGGTCAGAAGCATCAAGTAGTCAGACTGATTAAAACAGGCCTAATAGTCCAAATTAGAAGGACTTCCCAGTTTGAAATCTATCTATATTTTGGAAAACACAAAAATTGAAATAAGATGATTATATACACGTAAGTCCAAAGTCATAACCTCATTTTGTACTAAGACCTGGAAGTTTTTATCATCAGTACGTGAGTGGTATAAGAAAAATGTTTGCACAGAATTCTAGAGTGGCTTTCTTCCAATTAAACCACAACTTTTCCGTGACTATGCTCTCTTATAAGTTCACAACACTGAACCTTGAAGAATGAAAATTCTTAATCCCAAATCATGGTGCATTTAGCAAAAAAGAGACTCACTATATCCTATCTGAGGCCTTTTTTTTCTGGACCAACTATGTTCCCTTAGCAAGGCCACATGCTGTAGAATCACTAATGTGCCCCTGCTCCTGGGTGACAACGTGGACACACCTTGGTTTCTACCCAGCTGTAGCACTGACACAGCATCATGATTGGAGGAAGACTCATTAATAACCTGCTTTATGCAGATGACACAACTTTGCTTGCTGAAAAGTGGAGAGGATTTGAAAAATTTAGTCTTCAGTATGCATTGTGCCTCAACATCAACAAGACAATAATCCTTACAACTGGGTCAGTAAGCAACTTCATGATAATCAGAGAAAAGATTCCGATTGTCCAAGAGTTTGCTTTACTTGGTTCTATAGTCAACATCCATGGATGCAACAATCAAGAAATCCAAAGAGACATTGCATTGGGAAAAGCTATTGCAAAAGACCTCTTTAAAGTGTTGAAAAGTGAAGATGTCACATTGAAAATGAAGGTGCACCTGATTCATGTCATGGTATTTTCAGTTGCATCATGTACTTGAGAAAGCTGACTGCAAGTAAGGGAGACAGGAGAAGAATTGATACTTTTGAATTATGGTGCTGGAGATGAATATGAAATATTTCATGAACTGCCAAAAGAACCAACAGATCTATCCTAGAAGTGTAACTAGAATGCTCCTTGGAAGCAAGGATAGCTAGGCTGCATCTTACAGATTTTGGACATGTCAAGAGGGACCAATCCCTGGAGAAGAACATCATGTTTGGGAGAGTGGCAGGTCAATGAAAAAAAAAAAAGGAAGACTTTCAACTAGGTGGATTGGCATAGTGACTGACTGCAACAATGGATTCAAACATAAAAGTGATTGTGTGCCTGGCACAGAGTCAGGGAGTGTTTCATTCAGTTGTTCATAGGGTCTCTATGAGTTAGAGCCTACTCGAGGGCACTTAACAACATTATTGGTATTTAAATAAAATAAAACTCAGAGAGATTTACAAATTACCCACAGCCTTAACTGGTAGACCTGTGACTCATGCCCTGTTCTAACTACAAAGTCTAAGTGTTTTAAAACTTAGAACCCAGCCATATTGGCTATTTGTCCAATAAAATAGGAATATTATTTTGACTTAATGCAAATAGAACACATTCTTTTCTGAGGGGTCAGACTGGTCAAAACCCTATCAGTTTTTTGTTTTGTTTTTTTTTTTCAGAATACAGAAGGGTTAAACCTAGAGTCTCGCACATGTTAGTCAAGTCCTCTGCCACTGAGCTGCATCCTCCAGCCCCTTTTTATTTTTTATTTTGAGACAGAGTCTCTGTAAGTTGCTCAACCTGCCTGTGACCTTGAACTTTTAATTCTCCTGTCTCAGCCTCCTGAGTAGCTGGGATTATAGGTGTGAACCATGACAACCTGCTAGTTGTTAAATATTTTGAACATAATCTCTGATCTAAAATGTTTTTTCCATGGTTAATCGTCAGGGGAAAAAAATCAAATACCCAATAAAATATTCCCTCATTCTAGTAAGGGTGCTATTACCACAAAGACCAAAGATAGCAAATGCTGGCAAGGATGTGGAGAAAATGGAAAACTTGGACACTGCTGATGAGACTGTAAATTAATATGGTCAACATGGAAAATGGTATGAGGTTCCTCAAAAACTTACAAATACAAGTACCACATAATCCAACGATCCTACTATTGAGTACTTATCTAAAGGAAAAAACCAGAATGTTGAAGAGGCATTCTCATGTTTATTGGACACTATTCACAATAGCTAAGAAATGGAAACAACCTAAGTATTCATTAACTGATGAATGGACAAAGACAACACAATGGATAAATAATGGAATACTATTGAACCATGAAAAGGATGAAATTCTGTCCTCTGTGACAACATGAATGAAACAGAAAACCATCACATTAAGTGAAATAAACCAGGCACAGAAAGATACATACTGCACCTCACTCCTCTGTAGAATATTTTAAAATTTTATTTCATAGAAGTTGAGAGCAGAACCGAGATTCCCAGAGGCAGAGGAGGTTTGAGCGGAATGAGAAAGGGAAAGTTTGACCAATATGTCCTAACTTATAGTTAGACAAGAGTAAGACATTCTTGAGTATATCTGGGATCCATGGCAGGAGGATCCTGAGTTCAAACCAAAGGCAGCTTGATCAACTTAGACCCTGTCTCAAAATAAGCAGTAGAAAAGGGCTGGTGGTAGCCCAGTGGTAGAGCACTTGCCTAGCCTGTGCAAGGTCCTGGGTTCAACCCTCTGCAATACTGAAAAAAAAAAAAATCCTTGACTCCTATTGTATAATAGGATGGCTACAGATAACAATAATATACTATACATTTTCAAAAGCTATAAGAAAGGATTTCAAACATTTTTGCCATAAAGAAAGAATAAATGTTTGAGGAAATAGGTTTACTCTGATTTAAACACTACACAATATATGTTGTTGTTGTTGTTAGGTGCCATCGAGTCGGTATCCAACTCATAGCAACCCTGTGTACAACATGTGAAACACTATCGTCAGTGCCTCTCTGCTGTTCATAGGATTTTCAATGGCAGATTGATTTTTGGGAGGGGGTTGCCAGGTCCTTCTCCCAAGCCTACAGTATCTGGTGTTCCCTGGTGGTCTCCCATCCAAGTACTAACCAGGCCTGACCCTGCTTAGCTTCCTAGATCTGATGGGATCGGATGCCACAGGGCTACGGCTGCAGGCCACACAATATATACATATATCAAAACATCACATGTCACCCCACAAATATGTACAATTGTTATGTTTTTGTGTGTCAATTAAAAATATTTTTAAAGAAAATAATAATTCCTCACTAATAAAATCACCTGATGATGCAGATAGCAATTATAGATTCTTCAAATCGAGTAGGCAGGATAAGATGCACCCAGAACTTACCCATCAAAGCAATGGGCAGCCGTCAGGATCCACTGGTGTCCAATGATGGAACCTCCACACAGGTGATTCTGAGCTGTCAGCTTCACCTGAAGGCTGACTTGCCAGGGCCACTCTCCCAAAGAAGAGTTTGTGCCTCCCACAATGCGTGCATTTGCTTTGGTTGTGCAGACTAAAAAGTGTTGAAGCTAATGGTCAGAATTAGAAGTGAAACAGAGTTCCCTTTAGCCAGGGAGAATGAGGCTCATAATTCTTTGATAGAAGATGAAGCAAGCAATCAAAACAACACAGGCATCCCTTTACAGTTCCCTGACAGATGAGCTTTACTCACCAGAACCATCCCCAGTTTCACACAACCTCAGAGAATAACCAGAGCTTCCTTGTATCCCAGATGTGATCCTGGTTGGGGAACCATCCAAAGATAATCTTAAAGAACACTTACACCTATACAAAATGAGCAGTGTATATATATAAAAATTAAACCCTCGGGAAGAGACAAGTATGAAATTATCTTGCCAATCATCAAATAAATGTTCCCTTACTTCTCTCCCTTACAATCTTCTGGGAGTAAAGAATAAGTAAAGAACTGGCATCGAACAATCTTCGTACAAGTCTCTTGGCAAACATTCGCTCCTTGTACAAAGGTCACACTCACTTCTTCTCCTCCAAAGTCAACTCCAGAGTAAATTTTGGGATGGCAGGGTTCTGTGCCAAGTGTCAACATAAAAATATATAAAATGAGAAAAGCAATAAATCACACTAACACAAGTTTCTGGTACCTTGTTGGATTGTTTCATCAGTATTAATGATTAGAAAAATGATAAGATTTATCACTTGTTATATAATATCATTATTGAATCACATTACCAGGCAAAGTTCTTTTGCACGTAGAAAGGCTATGTCCAGACACAGTATTTTCTTGAGGAGTGAAAGAACTTGGTGTCCCACTTTCAGAAGTCTTAAGGACACAAACATTTCTATTAAAAAATGATAGAAAGAAAACTTCATTAAAAGCATTAGGCAAATGCAAAAGCAGCTCAGTGAAAAAAGCAACTCTGCCTATTTTATTCTTTTGAGAAACATTCTTCAAAATAAGTCAGACTACAGGACTGTAATAATTCTATTCATA
>VMDO01032759.1:0-18633 GCA_007922755.1 Pedetes capensis
TCTCAAAAAAGTGCTTTGCATATTATTCACTGAGATTTTGCCTCTCATTATTATAATTATAGGTAGTTACAAAAACTTCAGACAAATGGACTCGTTAATACCTTTATCATTTTTTACAAAATGTGTAAAAAAATTTCATGGACAATATTTGTTCTTAACTTCACTTATAAATTAAAAAGAAGAGATCTATCCCAAATTCTCATTTTATCCCAATTCTATTTTACTATCAGAAATATTTGAGAAAATGATCTCACTATTTATAATTCTCTTGGTATTATAGCAATTCTTAGTTTCATCTTAAGCATAAAAATTACCCATTATTTATACATTGCTACTAAATTAATTAGCCATGGTTTGTAATTAAATCAGAGGTGGATATTAAATTATTCATGCTGTAAATAAATTAATGCTTAGAGATTTTTACTTTCATTTCTGAAATACTACATTAGTACTCTGGTACTGTGTAAATTATATATTTTTATTCTAATAAGCAGTAAATTTTCACAGATAGGCATTATGAACCCATAAGAAATGGTGTCTAACTAATTTAAGGTTATTCTACTTTGTGTTGTAAATCTTTTCAGTAGTTCTTTTTAAAGTTTCTAATTATATCCAAGAATTTGATGCATCATATTTCTTCAAAGTGTGAGTTCAATGTAATTGGCTTGACTTTCTAAGAAATGCACCAAAATTTAAGTACCCAAATCAACTATGTGTATCAAAATTTTCTCCTAGTGAGATTATAAATATTTCCTTAGCTCAGTTAGTAGAGTGCAACTCTGCAGTCTTTGAGGTCCTGGGTTTGATTCCCAGCACTGCCAAAATGGGAGAAGGACATGGCAATCCACTTCCCAGGCAATCTTGAAACAATTAACCATTGAAAACCCTATGAGGGCACCTAACAACAACAACAATGAAGTTATGGCCAAATTATAATGATGATGTGAGATGTAATTTGACTAGCATAATACAGAATAGATAGTAGACAAATTGGGCCTAGAGTGTGTCTTTATATAATTATTAATTTTTGTTGTCATCTCTGTGACCTTATATTTTCATGCGTACATGTTAGACACAAACACATGCACAATACCCTTTCATGTCACTGTACACAAATTACTTAAAAGAGGTGATAGTAGAGATTATTTTTAATTCAATAGATATTGCTGACCTGTTCTCTGGCACTGCTAGGTTTTGAGGAGAATGATCATAATTCCTTTTTGTTTATTATCCTAACCAAGAGTTTACAAAATCCCCTCTTGTCAAGTACAAAAGGAAGATATGCCCAATCCATGGAGAGTGGTACTCTAGAGGTGAGCTGAGGGTTTTAGTGGAGCACAACTAAACCACCTCTGAGATAGTAAAGGGAAGGTTCTCATGGAAAAAGCTCCTGGTGCTCACAGCCCTGGATGGAGATTAAGGATGCTGTCAAGGCATTTATTTCCACAGTCATGAGTTCCACATAGCAGTGCTACCTTTACTGAGGAGCCTAGAGATCTCACTGACAATCCTGGAGATTTTAGAAGGCAAGAAATTAAAAAAAAATTCTTAGTACCTTACTAATAAATACCTTTACTTTCTAGGGAATACTGTTCACAATTTCATAAAAATTTTACTATGTCTGACTATCCATATTTTTCCTCTGGGGGAATAATTATATGCCAATTCTAATTAAACTTAATTGACTATGTGTCAATTTTAATTAAACTTAGCACTAAGTTATGCTAAATATACAGGGTCAGATAAGATAGGTTCCCTATCTTCAGAAGCCTGACATTGTAATGGGAAGAGACAGATCTATAAACAAATCCATACAGTAATGTTTTGGGTGCGTGGTCAATGTTGGAGTAGGATGGAGTCAGACACAGCGGAAGAAGAATTGATGAATTCCAGGTGGAGGGTAAGGAAAAGCTGACTATCAAAAGTTACCCCTGGGTGAAGGAATTAGTAATATGTGTGGCTACCTTCAGGCAGGCATGGAAGCAGTAAGCAAGAGTATCAAAGTGAATATGCTATAAATAAGTGTTAGAGTTAACACATTTAACTTTCTCCCTTCCCTTAAACAACTCGAATTGATTCACTAATAAAAACTCAAAGTTGACTATATTTCTATCAAACTGATGTTTAAGCATAAATTTGCCCATAAATTTGTCTGGGAAAGTGATCATTGCATTTACAGAATTCCATAACTCCTTGCTGATGTCTTAAGTCCTACCAATATTAAACAAATTGCAAGATTTCAAGTGAATTTTGGTGTGATTAAAATAAAACCATTAGTATTTTCTACTATGCTTCTTCAAAAAGCTAGAGTTCCTTTTAGGAAGGTTCTATACAAATAGAAATGGTTGCAACTTTTATCAGTCAGGATTATAGTCTAGCTATTTAAGGAGATATTACACTTACTGGCTGTAGCCCTACCAACCTGGACACTGACAGAGAGTACTGGGTACTGTAGGCCTGGGGGGCTGGGATTTAGCTCAGTTGATAGAGCGCTGCACTGCAGTCTCTGAGGGAAAAGGGCCTGGCAATCCACTCCCAAGGCAATCCCGAAACAGTCAGCCATTGTAAACCCTATGAGGGTTGCTATGAGTCAGATACCGACTCCACAGCACAAAAGAAGTAGGCCTGGGACTAGGACCTGGCAGCCCACTCCTGAAACAATCAGGCAGTGAAAACTCTATGAATAGCAGGGAAGCACTGACATAGTGCCAGGCATGGCACAGTGTTGGGGATTGTTTCATTCTGTTGTACATAGGGTTGCTATGAGTCAGACCTGACTTGACTGTACCTAACAACACATTTACTGAAAGGATGTGATACTGCAAATGGATTGTTGGTACTTTATTGAGGATTTTTGCGTCTATATTCACAGGGACATTGGCATGTATTTTTTCTTTTTTTGTTGTTTTTTTGCAGTGCTTTTTATGGCTTTGGTATCAGGGTAATGCTGGCCTCAGAAAAGAAATATGGAAGTTTTCCGTCTATTTCAGTGTTTTGGAAGAGCTGAAGAAAGATTGCCACTAGTTCTTTGAATGTTTGGTATAATTAAGATGTGAAGCAACTAGGTACTGGGTTTTTTATGGGAACATTTTAATTACTGATTCTATCTCCTTGATTATTATTGTGGTTTTTGTTGTTGTTGTTAGGTGCCATTGAGTTGAGTCTGACTTATGGCAACTGGTATAGGGTTTTCAATGGCTGATTACTTCATAATTGCTCTGGGAGTGGATTTCCAGGTCCTTCTCCCATTTTTGCAGTGCAGAGAATCAAACTGAAGGCCTCAGAAAGTATGCAGGGGCACTCTACCAACTGAGCTAAACCCCAGCAGTTCATTATTTGTTGTTGTTGTTGTTAGGTGCCATCGAGTCGGTATCTGACTCATAGCGACCCTCATAGGGTTTTCAATGGCTGAGTGCTTCGGGATTGCCTTGGGAGTGGATTGCCAGGCCCTTTTCCCATTTATGCGGTGCTGGGAATTGAACTTGGGACCTCAGAGACTGCAGCGCAGCGCTCTACCCACTGAGCTAAATCCCAGCCCCAGTTCATTATTAGTCTGTTTATACTTTCATATTTTCATGATTCTGTCTTGGTAGGTTATAAGAATCTAGGAAATTACTCAATTCTAAGTTATATTGCACTTGGCATACAATTGTTCATAGGAGTCTCTTATGATTCTTTGTGTCATCAGAAGTAATCACTCTTCTTTCATTTCTGATTTTATCTAACTTTTTTCTTAATCTAATAAGAAATTTATAAATTTTCTTTAACTTCTCAAAATAACTTCTCAGTTTTTTTTTTTATATTTTCTATAGCTTTCAAGCCTCTATTTCATTTATTTCTCCTTTCATCCTTTTTACTTTCTTTTGCTACCTTTGGGTTTAATTTTTTTCTTCTTATCATTCTTTGGTATAATTACTTGTTTATTTGGGAATCTTTCTTCTTTTTCTATGTAGCCCTTTGATGCCATACATTTCTCTTAGAGGCTTGTGCTGTATCCCATAGGTTTGGCATGTTGTTTTCCATTTATATTTGCCCTAAGATATCTTTTAATTTTACTTTTAGTTTTGCATTTTATCCACTAGTTATTAAGGAGGAAATTGTTTAATTTTCATATATTTGTGAATTACTTATAATTCTCCTGTCATAGATTGTGAGTTTCAAACCACTTTGCTCTGAAAAGACACTTGAAATGATTTCAAATTTATTAAACTTGTTAAGATTACTTTTGTGGCCTAACATATAACCTGTCTTGGAGAATGTTCCCCGTAATCATGAGAAGAATTTGTATCCTGTTACCATTAAATGGAATGTAGTATATATGTTGGTTTTGTCCCCTTGGTTTAAACTATAATTCAAGTCTGATTTTCTCTATTGATTCTCTGTCAATACTCATAGCATGTCTATTGCTGAAAGTAGAGTATTTAAATCCTCTCTATCACTTGGTTGTTGCCTATGACTTCCTTTAGATTTCTAACTTATTTTGAGGGTGAGTACATGTATTCTAATGTTAAGTGCCAGTATGCTTATGATTGTTGTGTCATTTTGATTAATTGACCATTGCTTTCTTTCGGTTACCATTAGCACAATATATTTTTTTCTATTCCTTCTTTCTCAGTCTATGGGTATCCTTTAAGGTGAAAGGAATCTTTAGTAGCTGAAATATAATTGTCCTTTTAAAAAAATCTATTCGGCCTCTCTCGGCCTTTTGATTAGAGTATGTCATCAATTTGCATTCAATTAATTATCGATGGTTTAGGAGTTACAAGTGCCATTTTATAAATTGTTTTCTGGTTGTTTGTAGATACAGTGGTACCTGACTGCAATCTTTTTCTGGGAGGCTGGTTGAGTGCCCATTAGTATGAGTGCTAAGCACCTTTTTCCCCATAAGAAATAATATGAATGTATTTATTAGTTGGGCTGGGATTTAGCTCAGTTGGTAGAGCACCACTCTGCAGTCTCTGAGGTCCCAAGTTCGATTCCCAGCACCACAAAAATGGTAGAAGGACGTGTCAATCCACTCCCGAGGCAATCCTGAAAAAAACAATCAGCCATTGAAAACCCTACAAGGGTCGCTATGAGTCGGACACAACTTGACGGCACCTAACAACACCAACAGCAAATTTATTGGTTCTGACAGCATACTGAATGGCTAGTTCAGATACGTACAACAATCACATACTTAGCCATAAGTTCTTTTTACACTTCAATTGTTGTTCTCATTCTTTTCCTTTCTTCACTTTTAGTGCTAGAAAGTTTCTTGGGTGCCATGATGATCGTATGATATTCATATTATGTATACATTAAACAAACCCCACAAGACCATGAATGTAGCACTAAGATAGATCTTTATTGCTTGAAACTCATGCACAAAATGAAGCCTCCCCTTTATTTCACCCAGGGTGTCATAGACAAGTGTTACATCTCATATGGGTTTTAGCATGTGATTGAGTGCAAAGCAATTAATTCAGCACTTATCTAGAATTCTCTCAAAAATATTCATCAAGGACCCAATTATTTGGGCACAAAGCAGTTCAAGTGCTGAGGTACCACTCTGCTTTATTCCTTTCTTCCTCTCTTTCTTTCTTCCTTTGTGGTTTGGTGTTTTTCTTCTGTGGTATTCTATGACTCTTTTCTTTCTATCTATTGTGTGTTTATAGTAGGGCTTTCTGCTTCATGGTTACCACAAGGCTTATATAAATCATCTTCTACATTTCAGGTAATAACAACCTAATTTTTATTGCATTCACAGACTCTACTATCCCTCTCCTCCTCCACCCACATTTTATGTTTTTGATTACAATTTACATCTTTTTAAACTTTGTATCCCTTAACAAATTAATTTAGCTAAATTTATTTTTAATAGTTTTAGTTTTTAATCTTTATACTAGAAATGTAATTGATTTACCCATGGCCATTACAGTGTTAGAGAGTTTGAATTTGGCAATGTACATATTTTTCATACCAAAACAGTATTGCTTACATGGTCTATTTTAGCACAGGATAATGGCAGGGTATAAACTCAATGGAATACATTTGGTGCATAAAACCTCACTAGGTTTTCAATCTTAAATAGAGATTTCATAAGGAAATGAAAAGATTCTTGAAATATTTATTATTTGCTCAAAGTTAATGTATATGTTTGGAAACATTGTTTTCTAGAGGTGTGTTGTGGGAAAGATTCTTTTCAAATTTTTCATTTGAGTTCCCATATAGTTCAGTCACTGCAGAAACAGATAAAATTAATATTCAGTAAATATGTATCATTTATCAAGGATAAGATAAATATATCTAGAGGTCAAAATAGAATGGAAAGTCCCAGTGATTAGGAAGAGTAATGACAAACAACACCTGGGAATTGGATCCAAAGGTAGATATAAGAAGTTGGAAGCTCAATTGTGGTAGGAGAAAGCACATTAATGTCTCCCCATGTATTTTGGCCAGCTGGATCCAAGTTCACTGAATAAAATATAAGACTGAATAAAGTTCCTGCATCCTTTGGTGGAGACGGAAAGAAAATATGAGAGAATAATCTATATTCTGTTATTGTTGAGTGGACTAGTCCATACATGTGCATTATGTTTTTGTTTGTTTGTTTGTGGTAGTGGGGGACTGAATCCAGGCCTTGCATATACTTTGCAAGTGCTCAACAGTGAGCTTCACCTACAACCTCTTTCTTATTTTTTATCTTGAAACAGGGTCTTGTTACCTTATGCAGGCTACCTCTGGCCTTGAGCTTGAGATCCTCCTGCCTCCACCTCAGAGTTGCTGTGCTTATAGGCATGCGTCAGAGTGCCTGGATGTCTAGTTGGTTTATAATGTTTTCAGGTTATATACAGAAATGTTTTACAGACTTTGACAGAATGTCAATTTTATTTTTCTGCATTTTGTTTTTTATTGTGATTCATATTACATTTATACATGTCAAAAACCCAATAATATATTGCTACATTTATTTTTTTATTTTGTCCCTTTTAAGGAACCTGAAAGAAGCAAAAAGTATGAATTTATAGCTCCTCCTATATTACCCTTGGGGCTGGGATTTAGCTCAGTTGGTAGAGCACTGCGCTGCAGTCTCTGAGGTCCCAAGTTCAATTCCCAGCACCGCAAAAATGGGAGAAGGGCCTGGCAATCCACTCCCAAGGCAATCCCAGAACAGTCTGCCATTGAAAACCCTATGAGGTTCATTATGAGTCAGACACAACTCGACGGTACCTAACAACAACAACAACATATTAACCTTATTATGTTATTTTATTTATTTTTCATTAGTTCCCATGGATTTGAGTTGTCATCTGGAGCAAAATCCTTTTCCCAAAACAACATGGATCCTGCCTACCTCTTATAACCTTCTTAATCACAGTTATGTTACACACATATTCCATTTCTATATGTTGTGTGGCCAACAATATACTCTATTAATGCTATTTGGTACAATTATTTTTGGTTCAGTTAAGAGAAGGAGAAAAATATGCATTTATACTACCTTTGTAACAAAATTATCCTTACCAGTGCTTGTGATTTTACCATTTGTGGCCCTTCACTTTCGGCCTGAAGAACTTCTATTAGTGTTTGTTGTTAAGACAGGTATAGCAATAAGTCTTCTGTTTTCATTTTTGAAAGGTTTTCTGGACATAAGATTCTTTGTTGATAGTTTTGAATTTTTCTCTTCTTCCGAGCAGTTCTCCTACTTGGCTTTTGTTGAACTCCCTGAAAATGGCATGTGCTAGTCAGCTTGCACATCACCGTGGAAACACACCTGGCTGAAACAACTTTTAGAGGAAAGATTTATTGGGGCTCTTGACTTAGACGATTTCAGTCTATAGAGGGAAGAAGGCATGGTGGCCTGCCAGGTGATAGGGCCTGTGACTAATGACTTCATATCATGATGGATCAGGAGCAGAGACAGCTTCCTGGAACCAGGGATCCAGGTAAAACATCCCAAGATCCATCCTCAGTGACCTACTTCCTCAAAGCTAGGTTTCATTTCCCAAAGTTTCATACTCTTCCGGGACAGTGTCCACATCTGGGACCAAACATTCAAACATAGGACTTTGGGGGACATTTTAGATTAAAATCACAGCACGACCTAGTTAAGTCTGCTCTAGTGATTTGACTACATTCTGTTCTGAATAGTTTTATTTCTTTTTAATTGGAAAATCCTATGTCCTCATAGAAATAACATAGAAGTAAATGAAGTAACATTTATGAGAGTGGTTTGCTAATACTAATATTAGATATATCAAGCATTCAAATAGAATGAATTTTATTAAATTCTTCACAACTTTTATCAGGTACATATACAGTCTCAGATAACTTCTTTAAAATTATATCAGTAAAATGGTATAAGAAATTACCTCTAATGGCTTATTTTCCAATATAATACATATTTTAAGAAATGTATAAATAAAATCAAGATAATTTGAAGAAATGTGTCCAAAATAGAGATGATTGTATATATGAGATAGAAGAAGAAGTTTAAAAACTGAGATATTATAATTTTAAAAAGTAAGCATGCAAATTATTTCTCCAGAAGATTCAATTTAGGATCTGTGCCTTGTACACTATTTAAATTTAACATCAGAATTTTTCATTCTTTAAATTTTTACAGATATGTAAAAATATCATATATTGACATATTATTGATAAATAGAATTGGTCAATATTTTCCAGACTTTTTCATAAGTCTTGAAATTTAGACCTCTGTTGATCAGTACACTGGTCTGGATAACAACTTGGACAAAGGGGTACTATGGTTTGAGTTTGTCATCTTCCAAATTTCAGGTGTTGCCAACGTGATAGACTAAGAGGTACAACCTTTCAAAGTTGGTTAAGTCATGAGGCTTCTCCCTTGTGAATAGAATTATGATTCTTATAGGAAACTTCAAGCAGTTTGGAAAGTTTTCTCTTCTATCCTATTGGCATATTGAAAACACAGCAAGAGGGCCCTCACCAGACACCAATACAGGCTTGCTGATCTTAGACTTCCCAGCCTCCAGGGCTGTGAGAAAATAAACTTCTGTTCTTAGTGGGTGCTGTGGTACAAACTTGTAATCCCAGCAAATTCGGAGGCTGAGGCAGGAAGATCACAAATCTGAGGGCAGAGGCAGCCTGCACAACTTAGTGAGAGGGTGTAACTCAATGATAAAGCACTTGCATAGTATGTGTATGACCCTGAGTTCAACCGCCAATACTGGGGAAAAGGATGTATCTATTTAGTTGTTGTTGTTGCTAGGTGCTATCGAGTTGGTGTCTTCCTAATAGCAAACCTATGTACAACAGGCAAAACATTATCATTAGTGCTTCTCTGCTATTAAAAGGGTTTTCAATGGCTGATTGTTTTTTGGGAGTGGGTTGATGGGTCCTTCTCCCAAGCCTACAGCACCTGGTATTCCCAGACGGTCTCCCATCCAAGTACTAATCAGGCCTGACCCTGCTTAACTTCAAAGGATGCCACTGTGGTAGGCTGCAGGTGTGTGTATGTGTATGCACACACACACACACACACATATATACATATATATGTGTATGTGTATATATATATATATATATATATATATATATATATCATATATGAGTGTGTATATATGTATATATACACACACAGATTTTCTTTTCTTTGTAAATTACCAGGACAATAATTTTGTTATAGCAGCACAAAAAGCTTAAGGCAATGGTGGATATTCAAACTTTGCATAGGAAAAAAGTCTTATAAAATTGGTTAAAAGGCCCAAGTTGAGAGTCAAAGTAAAACTGACCTGTTGAGATATTGGGTTCTTTTCTATTATACAACTTAAAATTTTCAGTCCCATGTTTTTATATTGGGAAATGATAAAATACTCCTTATGAAAAAAAGGAGAAATACTAATCATTTAAAAGTTTATAAAATGAGGCTGACTGTATAAATTTGTAAGCTACTGGACAAAGCAAATGTCTAAGCCTGTTTGTTCTTTAACAGGTGTGTATTCATGATATTTTGAATGAGGAAACAGGTACATAAGATGAACAGTTCTCCATCGTTAGTACTTCTGCACTTTGTAGAATCTTTCTCAATTTACTCCAAGTTGTACCTGACTCATTTTCAGCTTTAATCAGCATGTAGTTCTTTGGATGCTTTGTTCATCCTTTCAAGCATCTCCCGGAAGAAATGGCTTTTCTCTAAGGAGAATGTCTGGGGTATTGTTGTTGTAAAAAGACCTCATTCTGAGCTCTTCATCACAGAAAGAGAAGAGATTTTAACCCAGCTTCACCTTTTCTAACAGAAGGACGCAAATGCCAGATGCAATGCCCATTTATTCTGTCATTCTTTTTCCTGGTTCTTTCTAGGTTGACAGCTGGGTGGCATGAAATAAGGGGTGCTTTTGGCCAGCCAGAAATATAAAGGCCATAAAGAAACAGCACACACTGCACTCATTTCCCATAAAACAGGACCATTTTTTATTACTTTTGATTTACAATAGAAGTGACAATTGCATATATTTCTTCATGCATGTACAGAATCCAATAGAAAGCACAAAACTCCCGAACGATTCAGGACCTTACCAATTAGGTTTAAAATTGAATACTTTTCCTTGAGTTTAAGAACTTGAGAAATACTCTTGATAGGCTTTCTCTCTCTCTCTCTCCCATCTTTCTCTCTCTCATTGTCTTTCTCTCTCTGAGACTGGCTCTTTGAAACACATACACATACATAAATTTATTAAAAATTTTTTAAATCAGCAGTTACCACATCTTCGGATACATTATTCCATTATTTCTGTAACATATATTTTACACCTAAAATTATTTGCCACATGAATAATTGCAAATATTTTAGGAGTGTTTCTGGCACTTTAAAACATTTTCATAGTGTTTGTCACATGTCATATTTTATTTTATTTATTTATTTAACAACAATATTTATTTGTTTGTTTATTTATTTATTTATGTGGTGCTTGGGGGTTGAACGTAGGGCCTCACACATATTCTGCAAGTGCTCTACCATTGGTCTGCATGCCCAACCCATCTTTATTTTTTCTATTTTGAGACAGGGTATTGCTAAGTTACGCAAGCTGCCTCTGGACTCTAGCTTGTGCTCCTTCTGCCTCTTGCTCCTAAGTCACTGGGATCACAGATGTGCACCATCATACCAGGCCACATGTCTCACTTTTAATATAATGTTACGGGGTTGCCTTTCTTTTCTTGCTTTATAATATTATAAATATGAAAATCCTGTTACCTGGAATGGTCTCTTTCATTAGGTAAGTAAAGATATATGCATGCATAATTATTTACATACAGTTTCATTGAGTATATAAGATATAGCCTGCAGCCCTAGCACTGTGGCTTCTGATCCCATTAGATCTTAGAAGATAAGCAGAGTTCATTAGTACTTGGATAGGAGGCCACCAATGAACCCCAGGTGCTGTACGCTTGGGAGAAGGACCCAGCAATCCACTCCCCCAAATCAATCTGCCATTGAAAACCCTATGAATAGCAGAGAAGCACTAACAATAGTGTTTCTCCTGTTGTACATAGACAGGGTCGCTATGAGTTGGATATTGACTTGACAGCACCTGACAGTAACAATATACAAGATATGTCCAGGAACCTTGGATTAAAGACTGCTTTTTTAAAGAAGAAAGCAAGACATAAATGTATATTGAGCACTCCCTCAATGCCATATGCCACTTCATATTTGGTCTCTTATGGATGTTCCAGTGTATTTTTGAAATGAGACTCCATAGGACCATCAATCCACATGACCCAGCTGGGACTCAACTGATACTGTCTCCCATCATATTTTTGCGTTTTTACCACCTCTCAAGTGAATCAAGAAATAATAAAGGTTAATTCACAAGTCATGCTTCTTCAGAAGTGAGTAAAATACCATGATAAAGCATCCTGTCCCTCAGATAGTTATAGGAACATGGTAGAGGGAAATTCTCTGTGTCTCATCTTCATCATCCTCAACTGTGAAGTGGGATAAATACTGTATAGAATTTTTCACAGTCTGAAATATGAAGTCTCCCAGGATATTCAAGCAATAATTATTATTTATCTGATTCTGATCCTTGAGTCTTCTTTCTCTTACTCTGTGATCTATGTGGCTGATCTTACCCCCCCACACCAATTACTTTTTCTTCTTATCTCTTTCACATAACTTTGGTCTAGTGTTTCTATAAAAAGACATTCCAAATATGTTAGCAAATAAGGTTAAAACGAGCCAGGGGAAATTGAGTGTATTAGCCTATTTTCTCATCATTGAAGTCTTAATTCTCCTGCTAGATAAAGCATAGCTGATGTGGCAGCTCCCAGGGTACTGGTATGCAGACCTGTGTTGTTGTTGTTGTTGTTAGGTGCCATCGAGTCGGTACCCGACTCATAGCGACCCTCATAGGGTTTTCAATGGCTGGGTGCTTCGGGATTGCCTTGGGAGTGGGTTGCCAGGCCCTTCTCCCATTTTTGCGGTGCTGGGAATTGAACTTGGGACCTCAGAGACTGCAGCACAGCGCTCTACCCACTGAGCTAAATCCCAGCCCGCAGACCTGTGTATCTGTGGTAAATTCATTTAGCAGCTCTTGAATCCTTTATACAGGAGTTAACTCTCTCCTGCCTGGAAGCATCATCATAAAGCATGGCTCCACAAACAAGTTATCTTGTACCACTTTTGTCATCTATTTATAGCTCAGATTTATTACCTACATCTCACTTCTGAATTAGAGAGCTGTGTATTCACCTCTCTAGTAGATATTTCTTAGTACTCCAAGAGGCAATCTAAACTCAATGTGACCTAAATGAGTTTCTTTTTTTCCCTTTCCTTCTAAGTCTTCTGCCCATCATGTTAACATCATTTCTGTTAGCAGTTTTGTCAAATGTCTAGGCCCCTGATAGGAAACTCAGGGTCATCTTCCATTCTTAGATAATTTTCAAATTAAAAAAAAATTGAATTTTGCAACAGCCTTCCAATTAGTCTATTTAACTCTGATCTCTCTCTTCCAAATTCTACATTGCTATGAGGATAGGTATTCATGGTATACCAATATTCTCATATATCCTAAATAGCTGTCCCTCTAATAGCCATAATTTCTAAGTTGACCTCAATGGATATGATTATTTTTAGAAAAATACGGAGCTCATTAATGTGGCATGTAAAACTCATCATGATCTTTTCCTAACCTCTTTCTCTCGCTCCACTTCCTGCGTTATTCCAGAAATATTGAGATGTCTAAAGCATTCCATGCATTTTCAGACTCAGAGCACTTTTCTTGAGCTCAAATATGTGGCTTCTACTTCTTTCACAACTTAGTTTCTTGTAACCATTTAGGACTTGATCAATACCATCTCACCTGCAAAGACTCTTGACAGCCGAATCTGAGTAAGGAAATCATGGAACCATGTGAGTACATTGAGCAAACCTCTGCAGTAATTTGTGTGTCTCAATTTCACTTCTTGCTCTTTAATGAGGAATGATAATAATACTAACTACAAAGCATTAGTAGGAGAATTAAAACAGGTGTGAAGTTTAGTGTATATGTCATATTGGGGAAACTAAAGAGCCAGATTGTTTGGAATACTGGTGTAGATGTTGCTGTGAAGATATGTTTTAGACATGAATAACATTTGTTGTTGTCGTTAGGTGCTGCCAAGTGGAATCCAACTCATAGCAACCCTATGTACAGCAGATCGAAACACTCCCCGATTCTGCATTTTCTAATGGGTCCCACACTGTACCCAATCCCTTGAGCCATTTATAAAATGAAGACTCTAGACCCAGCCACACTAGGTGCCCAGAGCTGGGCACCCAGGGGTGATGTCATGCTAGGTGTTCCCTAGTTTGAATAAAACTAAAAAGAGCAGGCACTCACCCGCCTTTTCCCATTCCACTCTCATTCACTCCTTTTTTTTTTTTTTTTTGAGCTTCTCTTCTCTCTTCAGCAACCATCAACCACATGTACACCTCTCTCTTCTCTCAGGCCCACCACTTTCTCTGTCTATCCTTCCCTTCTAAAAGCCTGCTTAGCTCTCCTTTCTCTGGCTTCTTTACCTTCTCCTGAGGAATGGGAACATCCTTGTGCTGATTCACCCAGCAAAAGCGAGATTTTCCAAGTTCCTTTGCAGAGCTACCTAGGCTTCTCCAGGTGCCTCAGTTTTCCCTGCAATTATTCCTTAAAGGTGTACTATCTTTAATAAAGCCTGTAGCTGTACCACCCTGGCATATGATCCCATCAGATCTCAGAAGCAAAGCAGAGTTGGGCTTGGTGAGTACTTGGATGGGAGACCACATGGGAACACCCGGTGATGTAGGCTTGGAAGAGGCACTTGGCTGCCAACTCCCCAAAAGACAGTCAGCCATTGAAAACCCTGTGAATAACAAAGAGTCACAGACAATAGTGCCAGGCATGGCAGTGTGTTGGGTAGTGTTTCGTATTATCCATAGGGTCACTATGAGTTGGACCCAACCTAATGGCACCTAACCAAAATAACATCTTTAATAAATCTATTCTATGTTCTCCACTATAACTTCTGTATGGGATACAAATTCATTTTTATATGCCAAATGCAAGGACCTAAGTTTTGCTGCCAGTTTCTGGACCCAGCTACCCATGTTCCCCATGTCTCTCTGATAATAGAGAGCATTTGTTTTGGTTCATGATTTCAGAGGTTTCAGACCATGGTTGCTTAGCCCCATTGCTTCGGGCCTGGACCATCATAGTACATCTGGTGACAGGAGGTTGTGGCAGAGGAGACTGCTCACCTCATTGATGCCTAAAGGAAAGAGAATCAAAGAGAGATAGGGAAAGGGGAGGAGGTCCCAATATCCCCTTTAAGGTTATCCCCAGTGGCCTACCTCCCTTTTTTCTTTTAGGCTCCACCTGCTACATGTTCCACCACCTCTCAACATAATGTCAGGCTGGTAACCAGGCCTTCAACACTGTCCTTTTGGAAACATTTAAGATCCCAACCACAATGCTCACACATGCACTCATGCCCCTCAACCTCCCTGTGCACCACATATGCTCTGTTCCTCAGAGAAATGTCCAGTGGTATAGGAAATAATTAGAGCTTACAGTAGGCTAAAGTAAGCCCTGTTTCACAGCAAGTACTTTAGTCAGTACATATAGTCAGATGTTACTTAAATCAACTCTAATAGAAGCACTTAATATACAAATTGATCAAACTGTGGTTGATTTTTGGCTGAATCAGAATACAGGGCTGACAAGATTTCTCTCTGCTTAGCTGGTTCTTCCACCTCCCAATACCTCTTTATTAAGTCCAGCTTTTAATCATATCACTGTAATCTTTGGAACACATTCTAAAATTTAATGAGCTCAAACACTACCAGTTATTTTCCATATTCTGTCTGTCCGGCTCATAAGTAGATCACTAGACAGTGCTAATACTGTCTTTGTACAAAGAATGCTAAATATTTGTCCTTGTATTTGTCCTTGGCCTTGCAATTAACTTACAGAGCTAGAGCAAAGTGAACACTTTGACATGCAGAATGTTTTTTTCCAAAACATAGTACCTGTCACAGCAAGATTCATAATGATTTTGATCAACTACAAACATATTAAGAAGATTGTAGCATCAAGAGTAGAGGAAGCTATGATTTACTCCCTAGACTTTATGCTAATTTTAAATTGGTTAGTGAATACATTTGCAAAAATAAAAATAAAAAATAAAAGGAAATAGCTCTAGTCCCATAGGGGATCTTCAACTAATCATAATATCTGACTCTTAGGTATTGACAGGTGAATTAAAAAAAATTGGAAGATATTCTAACATTAAAAATACTGAATATAATACTCTAAGAAGCTTGTCTTTAACAATTTAGAGGAAAGATTTAAGACAGCTTTCCTCTGATCCACTCACATCATATGAAAACTATTAATCCCTGGAGTAAGTGAAGATATAGAAGCCATGTGGCCCTATCTAGTTTTTTGTAACTGCACCTCCACATAAATTGACTAATACTGGCTTGGGGGAAGAGCCTTTATCTAGTGAATGCCATTACAGGTTCTTCCCTGGAAAATGGATTATTAATAGCTAATAAACTTAGAATGAATGAAGCATGGCTTCCTGGAGAAAGTCCTGTAAGTAATGCAACTTTCTGCATTATAAAATGGAAATGTTTTATAATGCAAATGCTCCTCACTGTGTTTGGCAATGAACTCTAAGTTCTCACTTGAAGGTCCTAACTGTTACCCTGGAACAGAGTGTATTGTGGGTTTGACATGGGAAGACAGCCATTCTCATGATCCAGGTATCTCTCTTCTCTCTCTGAGCTATTTATTGCCCATGTGCCTGAGGTTTTTAGTCAACTTTGGTATTAGACAAGCTCTATGATATCTTTGAGTCTAAACTGATAATTCTGTTTTACGTGTTAGCTCAGGTACCAATGAGTACTTTGCACAATTTGGTTTGGAATTAGTTTGGAGGTGACACAATAGATAATATTTAATTTTATCCTAGTAGCCACAGAATGTAGACACCAGTGTCTACATTGGTTAAAGGAGCCAAAGGAACAATTAGCTTGTGAGTATTAGTCCAAATCATTTTATGCATTCTTCTATAAACAGACATTTGGATGAATTGATAGTCAATCACATGAAATAAAACAAGATGTTAATACTCTCTTTCATGACATTAATGTGATGGACATCTATGATAATGTCGATTTTGCTTTCAAAAGCATGTCCATCCTAACTTTATGTCCTACATTTCTGGGCGAGCTACTATAGTAATCCTGAGTAGGAATAT
Organism: Pedetes capensis; assembly: GCA_007922755.1. NCBI lineage: Eukaryota > Metazoa > Chordata > Mammalia > Rodentia > Pedetidae > Pedetes > Pedetes capensis. Next base: position 16,741 of record VMDO01032759.1, read on the forward strand.
TACCTCAGATATCCAAGGCAATACCCCTGAGACTCATGCCAATCAAGGAGAATGACATAACCAACATTGCGCCTGTTTCCAAATTGGCTAAATCACATCTGCTAATGATTATTTCTCTTTTGTAGTAAGTCTGCAGAGATGTCATAAAATACTCTATTAAGAAATCTCAGACGTCTTCTTTGAGTCTTAATGAGAATTCTGAACTTCCCACAGTTACCAATAGAAACAGACTTATAACAGGGAATTTCCTGCTTGTGAATCAGCTGATCCACATACACTACCCCACTTCCTTCTTGGTGCTAGGGACAGTATCTGAAGACTCACTTTTCTTTCACATTTCAAATGTTCCCCAGTGCTTTACTTACCTGCCACAAAACACATACATATGATGCAGCACATGTCTTTCCCATTTTGAAAGAAATATTGGCAAAAAGTCTTACCTGAGTGTAACAACCAGGAAAGTGTTGGGGATAATCTAACGAGTTCTAACTTGTAGGCTGTAAACATGACTTCTTGGCTTGACAAGAAACTTCCTGTCTATACGTTGTTGTTGTTGTTGTTAGGTGCCATCCAGTTGGTATCTGATGCATAGTGACCCTCATAGGGTTTTCAATGACTGACTGTTTCGGGATTGCCTTGGGAGTGAATTGCCAGGCCCTTCTCCCATTTATGCAGTGCTGGGAATTGAACTTGGGACCTCAGAGACCTCAGTGCAGCGCTGTACCAACTGAGCTAAATCCCAGCCCTCCTGTCTGTATAGATACGAGGAAGTCAGTAATTTCTCTAAGCTTGACATTACACTTTCAAAATAGAAGGGCACTGAACCTGGTAATGTCCAAACTTGCTCCAGTCCAACTCATTCTGATCCAATGAATCTGTTCTCCCTCAATTGTAGATGATCAGAGATCAAAATTTTTAAAGAGGTAAATATGATTACTTTATTAAATTTTTTTCAAATATTTCTATCTAATTGCTCTAACGTTTGAAGGAGAGTCCTCAGAGATTTGGGGAGTAGTTGAAGGAGCAGCGAGTAGAGCATGCTTTGAAGTGTTTTATTTGTTTTGTTTCTGTTTGTGCAGTACCCTGGGATTTGGAACCAGGGCCTTGTTCTTGCTGAGCTGTCCTGCTGATCCACAATACCACATAGCCATGACCCCTCTTTTTCTTTTCTTTTCTTTTTCTTTTCTTTTTTTTTTTTTTAAGACTAGGTATCATTAAGTTGGGCTGGGATTTAGCTCAGTTGGTAGAGCACTGAGCTGCAGTCTCTGAGGTCCTGAGTTCAATTCCCAGCACCTCAGAAATGGGAGAAGGACCTGGCAATCCACTCCCAAGGCAATCCCGCAATAGTCAGCCATTGAAAACCCTATGAGGGTCACTATGAGTCGGATACCGACTCGACGGCACCTAACACAACAACAATCGTTAAGTTACATGGTTGCCTCTGGCTTCAAATTTGGTATCTTTCTGTCTCAGCCTCCGGAGTCACCGGGATTATAACAAACACCTCAGTACCGAACTTGCTTTAAAGTTTTCGTTCTTAAGTTAAATGTTATAATGTGCTTAGTTTATGCAGTGGTTCATCTAGTATTTTGAATAAAAGTATGTGCTTTCTTCACTCTCCTATGATTCATTAAGTACAAATGATGTTCAGACTCTACTGGCTGTTACAGGATTCACTAACTGCAGGGAGCCACCTAAACTTACACATAGAATGGCTAAAATTAAGTATAATCAATAATTCATTTCATTACTAATTTGATTCATCAGGTAGACTGGCAACTTTTCAGGCACTCTGCTTTACATGCTGGTGATAAAGTTATGGACAGTACAGATCTGGAACATTTCCATCATTGCAGAAAGATCTATCAAATAACACTGCCCAAAATAATCCAG
>VMDO01032760.1:0-18637 GCA_007922755.1 Pedetes capensis
GCTGGGATTTAGCTCAGTGGGTAGAGCGCTGCGCTGCAGTCTCTGAGGCCCCGAGTTCAATTCCCAGCACCGCAAAAATGGGAGCAGGGCCTGGCAATCCACTCCCAAGGCAATCCCGAAGCACTTAGCCATTGAAAACCCTATGAGGGTCGCTATGAGTCGGATACCGACTCGACGGCACCTAACAACAACAACAACATTTTGTTCTTCAACTTATTCCAGCATTGTTCTTGGGAACGTGGTTGGCCTCTGAGTCCCTTTCACAGATTCTATTCTTTCTCTCTGTGTGCTTGTGTATTTGTACTTTTTAAATTTGTTACACAACAATATGCTCCCGAGTCAAATTGCACAAGTCAGTCTTGGAATCAGATTTTTATCGCAAGGGCTTTGAAGTGTTTTGTAGATGAGTAATGTTGTTGTTGCTGTCAGGCCCCTTCATGTCAGATCTGATTTATATTGACCTCATGTACAACAGAACGAATCGCTCCCCAACACTGTTCCATGCACAGAATCTTTTTATGTTTGAGCCAATTGTTGCAGTCTCTGTGTTTCTTCTCATTTCGAATAATATTAGAAATCAATAACTGTCTGTTGTGATTGTTGCTACTAGGTCAGCAGTGGTTCTAGAGATCATTTAAGCAAAGTAGAGAAATACATGTGCACATGCCAGCCAGTGGAAGTTCTCACATATATGCATAGTTTATTGAATCGGTACATCAAGGTAGACGTGAGTTTGGCCTGATCTGTCCATCTTTAATCCATTACCATGTGTAGCCATCTACTCTTTTGTATGTAGACACTCTACAAGTGAGAAACCACATTGCATTCAGTTGCCAGTAATTCACTTAAGTGTTCATTTTCACTATAAATACGTAGCAGTATTGGGGTATCAACTAGCGCACAGAACTTGTGTGCAATTACTTAGACCTTCAGACTTACCCCACTCATTTCCATAGTGACTTAGCTCAGCAGTGTCTCTTCCCCCTCCCTTCATTGCTTCAGGTAATATCATTAGATTCTTCTGACATGATTTGCCTTCCGGCCTGGTAAATCTCAACTTCCTGTTTATTAAATTTGTGTGCATTAAGTGTTGTTCTTCATTTAGTAAAATTCTGTGTGCTCTGGCCCATTCATAGTAGCACATGTGTATCATTACAGTGTCTGTAGGCAGCTTCATGTCCTGGAAATTCTCCCTGGATGTCACGTCTTTAACATGCCCCCACGTGCATTACTTTTAGTAAGTACTTATCTATGTAAGCTCTATTTTATCTCTTCTTTGAAATCCACTTTTTATCTTCAGAAAATTGAGTGAGAACATGAGGCATTGGCCTTTTATGTGTCTGGTTTGTTTTACTTAGTATAATACCCTCCAGTTCCATCCATGTTCCTGCAAATAACATAATTCCATTCTTTTCATGACTGAATGATATTTTGTTGTATGTAAACCACATTTCCTTTATTCATTCATCCATTAATAGACATTATGTACCTTAAGATTTATTTTAGTAGTTATTAGTAGGATATATACTTTTGAAAACCAAATGTTGAAATGATATCTTTTAATGCTTATTGTAAAAGACCAATCCGAGAAGCTCAGAATTTACTATGTGGAATGCAAAGGGAAAATGTAAGGTGATTGGCAATCAATTAGAGAATAAAAACTGTATTAGGGAGCTGGGGTCACATTGTAAAATGTTGAACATTGAATTAAATGGATATCATTGCTTTTATTTGGGTCAGAAGATGGCATGAAGAAAATCAGATTACTCTGGTGGTTTTATGAAAGGTGAATTAAAGGGAAAAGCATAGAAGCTGTTAGAAAGTTTTTAAGCCATTTAAAATTAGTGGTTTACTAAACCAGCAGTGAAAATTGGAAATAGGGTATATACGGGCATGTGTGGGCTGGGATTTAGCTCAGTTGGTAGAGCATCGCTGTGCAGTCTCTGAGGTCCCAGGTCTGTTTCCCAGCAGTGCAAAAATGGGAGAAGGATGTGGCAATCCACTCCCAAGGCAATCCCGAAACAATCAGCCATTGAAAACCCCATGAAAGTTGCCGTGAGTCGGACACAACTCTATGGTACCAAACAATAACAACATGGGCATGTGTGTAGTTTGTTATATATATTGTTAGCACATAGTGTGCAGTTTGTTATATATTGTGGACACATAGTTAACAGAGGTAATATTGTGACAGAAGACTTGGTGATTACTGTGCGTAGCCATAAGGAAGAATGCAAAAATTTATGTTTGATCTTGGATCATTGCAAAGCACATACATCAGACATTCAAGAGAGTTGTAGGATTTCAATTGAAGACTGAGTCTAGTTTCAGACTGAATTTTTTTCTGACGCTGACATCTCAAAATGAAATTTATTAACAACCAGAAGAAGATTGTGACCTAGACATGCAGACTGAAACAGCAATTGGAATGTTACAAGAGAATAAGTGGGGACTCTCCAGACACCCCAATGCAATTTTAACTAAAATTAAAAATAATTGAAAAAGAATTTCACAGATGTTCCAAGAATTTTCTTCCCTCGAGATTGATTTGTAGACTAACTGATTTAATCACATTAAGTGTTGAGGTATTTAATATATAAACAGCATTCCAGCAAGATTTCAAAGATCTTTTGCTTAAATTCCTCACAAATAATTGCAGGAAGCAATTAAATCTCACACATTTCAATTTAGAAATTATGAAGCCAGAAGTGTGTTATGTAGGTAGTTTAAATCAGCTATACAATGTCAGTACTGGATGGCAGATTGAGTTATTTTCTAAACTGGGTTAATACAACAGTAATATTTCATATATTACATTTATATCTAAGGCCAATTTTACATAAATATGTGTATAACATGAAACACTAATATAGTTTTCTTTAATGTTTTATTATTCCAAATTACTTTAGAATTTATATATTATCTTTTTCCAGTTTGCTAGACAATATTTAGAATTCTTGTCTTATTTATCAGTTATCAATATTAATTTTATATTTAAACTATATACATTAAGGTTGAATTGTAAACAAAATAATGAAAATATAGTATTTTTCTAAGCATAGGTTTCTGAAATTCTTGCATATCAAGATTTATGTTTTTAAGTATTATCATTATATTCAAAGAAGGGGATATCTACTGTATTAACAAAAATTCAAAGCCTGGCATGGTAGAACACACCTCTAATCCCAGCAGTTCTGGAGACGGAGGTAGGAGGATTGTGAATTTGAAGTCAAAGGCAGTTTATGTGTCTTAGTGAGACCCTGTCGCAAAATTAAAAAAAAAAATTAAAAATGGGTTAGGGGTGCAGTACAGTGGTAGAACACTTGCAAAGAATGTGTGAGGCCCTGGACTCAATCTCCCAGTACAGGAAAAACAAAAGACATTACTTTTCAAAATACTCTATCTGTGTGTAACACAGTAGACTTTAAAGATTTCCAGAATTCATATTGGTGCCTTTTTATATTGAGTTTAAAGTAAAACATCCTTTATCACAGTAATATAGATAAAATACTCCTCTACACAAAAACAATCAAGCAAATTTATTTTGCCTATTGGTTTGAGATTAAAATGAAATCAGAATGTGATTCTAAGTACTAAAGTAAAAGCTGAATAAAATGAGAGACAAGCTTTATAGGAAAGTGCAAGAAAATATATCATTAAAATTAATTAAAACATATTTGTGAGGAAAGCATTGGTGTAAAGGTGTCCATGAAGGAAGAAAGAGAAATTTTAGTAAAAGGTAGATATTATACGCCATAAATTAATTAGCATTGGAAAGCAGTCAATTAACTACTTTTGTTCACATCATTGTTGTATTTAATTATGAAATGTACAACCAATAGAGTTTTTGTTTTTTCTTTTTGCAGTACTGGGGATTGAACCCAGGGCCTCCCGCTTGCATACTTTGCAAGTGCTGTACCACTGAGCTGCACCCTCAGCCCATTTTTTTTTTTTTTTTTTTTTTTTTTACTTTGTGAGACAGGGCCTCACTGAATTACGCAGAATGCCTTTGGTCTCCAACTTGTGATCATCCTTTCTCTGCCTCCAAAGTTCCTGGGATTATAGGCATGCACCACGGCGCCTGGCTCAACCCATAAAGTTTTATATTACTTTCTTAGGTTACCAATATATTTTGATTAAAGAACACAGTAAGCTTTGACATGTGATGGTGATAATGGAATACAAGTAAAGACAGACCCTCTGGATTTGTTATAATTAAATCGAGGGTAAAACCCTCTTATACAAGACAATTATATAGAATGGAATATATTTTTGGTATTCATCTGTACTGTATGTAACTTAATGTCTTTAGGAGGGAAAGAAAGTAGACAAGACTTGATGTAAATGAAAATACCTATTTGCAAAATTAATACAATCACATCTAACCATTTCTGGCTTATATTGAAGTGGTTTTATTAGTTTCCTAAACTGTATAAAAAATTACCCCAAATTTAGTAGCTTCATCCAACATCCACTTATCACCTGGCAGTTTCCCTGAGTGAAGACTCTAGGCACAGCCTCCCTGGTTCCCCTTCTCAGGGCCTCGAGGCTGGGGTCTAGACCTTGACAACTGAGCTCATCAGGAGCTTGGGTTCTTCTCACTCACCCACATTGTTGGCCGAAACCACTTCCCTTCTGTTGTGAGAGTAAGCTTCAGCTACCAGAGGCCTCCCCTCTACTGTAGCTCATCGTCTTGGAAAGATTTGAACGTTTGTTCTTCCAAAGCTGGCAAGAGAACATCTTGTTAGCTTCAAGTCTCCTGTTTCAGAGAGGAGACTCCACCAAGAATAAGCTCTCATATTACTGGCTCAAAATCAATTGATTGTGGATCTTAGTTATATCTTCAGAATCCCTATAGTTTTGACAAATTCTTTTAGTTAGGAGAAAGCCATGTAACTTTTTCCCACATTGAAAAAAATTAGTCAAATTTTAGAAAATTAAGATAACATGAATCTTGAAAAAAAAAGAAGGGGAGATAAAGTTTCTATAGGTGAACAATGAATAATTTATGGTTCGCCCACAGAGCATTTAGGGCATACTTACACAAAAAGAGAAAGAAAGAAAGTTTTTATTTTGCATATTTTCTGGCACCCCTACAGATAAAACTATCTTGTTTTATAGATAGGACTTGAGAGAGAAGATTGTGAATATTTACACTCGAAAGAGTTCCAAGAAATCAAAGTCTATGGGATGTCAGAGCATTTCCTCTCAGCAAGCAGAATTTCAGATGATTGGTCAATTTATCATATCTCTTAAAGAAATTAAAACTACACATGAGTTATTGAGGAGATTGTATTCCATTAGAAAGTGGGCTGCTTCTCCCATAGTTTAATGAACAATGAAAACAGGGGTAGCCTGTGTATCTACGCAGTTAGTCTGTGAGAATCTGCTAGTTGCCTATTGAGCATTATATTCTCTTTGGGGATAATTTTTCTTACTGTGATAGCCTTTTCCTTTAGAAGTTTTAGCACTACCTATTGAGGGGATATTTTGTCAAATTCAATAACTAGTTGATTTTGGAATGCCATAATTTCCAGTCATACCTGATTTTGGAAGCTCAGCAGTGTCAGCTTACTTAGTTTAATGGGAGACACTGCCTGGCAATATGGGGTGCTGTAGGCTTGGGAGAAGGACCCAACAGCCCACTCCTGAAACAATCAGCCATGGAAAACCTGATGAGTAGCAGAGAAGCACTGACATAGTGCCAGGCATGGCACAGTGTCGGGGAGTGTTTCATCTGCTGTACATGGGGTCGCTATGAGTCAGACCCACATTGATGGTACCTAATAACAATAGCACTAATTTCCCTAACTTTAATATTTCTAAATAATATACAGTTTCATCTCAATAAATAAATGAAAGATGCCAGTTTTCTCCCTGGAAGATTATGCTATTAAACATCTCTAAGAATTATGCAGGAATGAGAGGTATTACTTTATACAGCAAATTGCTTTGTCCCTTGTCGGTCTCCCTGTAGAGATTTAATCTACTTCAATGTACGTACACACCTACTTCCTACTCTACCAATTAACCATTCATCACCTAATTATCTCCTCCAGCATAGCACTCTTACTTATTAGAATAATTTGCCCCATTTTTGTCATTTCTGTAACTTTAATGAGTTAATTTAAATAGTGTTCAAATAATTCGGCTAATTTATAATAGGGACTTGTCAATTTTCCTTAGTCATTTGTTGCTGAAATAGTTATGCTATAGTTTTACTGACATTTCAGAATTATCAATCATAGAATTTTACAAAATGTACCAAATTCTCTTTCCAAAAGAAAATTATTAAAAAATTCCATCATATTAACCATCTAATGAAACATTTCATCCTATCTCGAAAGTGGCTCCTAGACCAATACTCTGAATAAATAACATTATGATTCTGAATATTTGGATAATGAAATCAATACACTCCCATTCTAAAGATATCTTGTAAAAGTCTACATCAAGTATGGTGGGCCTATGGTTTAGCTCAGTTGGTAGAGTGCTTCTCTGGCTCTCTGAGGCCCTGGGTTTGATCCCCAGCACAAGAAAAATGGGAGAAGGACCTGGTAGCCCACTCCTATGCCAAAACTATCAGCCACTGAAAATCCTATGAATAGCAGAAAAGCACCAACATAGTACCAGGCATGGCACAATGTTGGGGAGTATTTGCTTCTGCTGTACATAGGGTCACTATGGGTCAGACCCGACTTGATGGCACCTAACACCACCAAACAACAATATCATGTACGGAGTAACCAGCATCAAATTAAGCCTCCCACTTCAAAGAACTATGCAATCCTGATGCAATCCTTAAGGAATGAAGAGTGTGGAATTTGAGTATTGCCAGCTTCATAGGATTGGGAAACACCTTGTGTGTTCTTTGATTTATCATATCAAAGTACAAAAGCAAGTCTCAGCAATTCACCGTCCACTGGCAAAAAAACTTCCAGTTAAAATGAAAATCACAGGAAAAAAAGAGCAGAGTTCTACATTCCTAGAGCATATGGTATACAATGTCCAATGTCCGTTAAAAAATAAACTGCATTAGCAAAGGTGTCAAGAGAATTTAATGGGGAAAGTAATAGTATTTTCTGCAAGTGAGATTGGGACAATTGAATTGTTGTTGTTAGGTGCTGTCCAGCTGGGTCCGACTCATAGTGACCCTATATACAACAGAACTAAACACTACCCAACACTGTGCTTTGCCCAGCACTACCTCAGTGCTTCTCTGCTATTCACAGGGTTTTTCAATGGCTGATTGTTTAGGGATTGTTTTGGGGGTGAGCTACCAGGTCCTTCTCCCATTTTTTGTGGTGTTGGGGATCAGTGCAGAGCAACATTCTGCTGATTGAGCTAAACTCCAGCCCCCACAATTTTGGTCACTCCTAAAAGGAGTACACTGATTTTCCTCATTATCTGGTGATTTTTATTTCATTATGTTGTTTGTTTGCTTGTTTGTTTTGCAAGTGGCAGGTGAAAGAACATTTTTTCAGAATTAAAAAAAATTAAATTGGGTCTGTTGGATCCGTTAACACACTTGCAAACAGATGGCAAAGTAAATAGCTTACATTTTAGTGGAATGCCTTCTTCTCTCTGGGTCCTACCAATTGTTTGTAGCTTAGGGATGTAGAACATTAGAGTGATTACAATATATTTGACTGACCAGGAAATGAATGGCTGAAGGCACCAATAGTGCAACATCAAATCTTTCACATGCAGGTCATTTCAACCTATCCCAACTAATCAGCAGTTTTAGTTAGTAATTTATAGCTAACTGGTTCTATCACATATTCATTAATTTGTCCAAATACATTTGTGGAATCTTTATTATTATGAGTCAATAAAATATAAAAATACAAACTTTGCCCTAAAGACTTTCATATTTAAAGGAAAAAAATTGCAATAAAATGTAACAAATGTTATAGTAGGGCTGGAGTACATATAATTTCTTAGATTTATACATCTATACCACAAAAGTTTTCAGAACTTATAGTCTGTGAATTGTTAAGATAGATGGAGATAGCATTGGATTATTTATTTGAAATTGTCAAAAGGAGTTTAGAAACATCTGTTGATTCCTAATTATAAAAAACATTCACCTCCAGGGTACCATCAACCTGAATATACTTCAACATAAATCACATAAGAAAAATAATGTACCTATAATGCAATTTATAACTAAAAAACTCCTGTTTTCATATCTGAAAACTATGAGAAGAAAGCCATCTCTCTGAATGTATTAAGGAAGACTCATTGGAAATTAACCATCTGGAAGGTAGAAAAGGCACATAAATATTCTACATCAGCAAACTGTTTTAAAGAGACCGTGATAGCTTTGCATTATTGCAGTGAACACCTGAAATAATTAATTTATAAAGAGGAAGCTTTACCTTTGCTCACAGACGATGTGGAGATTTTAGCCCAGGATCCATTGACCTCTTTGCTTTGGGACCTGTGGCCAGGCAGTTCCTCCTAGTGAGAGGCAGGTTGTAGAGCAGCCATTCACCCCATGTGGCCAGGGTAGAGAATGCCAAGCATAGGGAGGGCTGGGTTCTCAATGGATAGACACCTCCCCACCCCTCCCGCCTCTGAGGGTTTCTACCACCTCCCAAGGTGCCATCATGGGGAGGAATCCCCTGGTACATGGGTGGGTCTATCTGGTCCTTTCTAGATGCAAGCTATAGCAGGGCTCCATGGAAAGTTTTCCAGGCTGAGGGCTGTACGGTCTCTATCTTGACTATTCTCTGTGTTTACTGAGCAAAAGCATCAGAATGGTCCTTCCTCACCCTTTTCCACATATTCCCACAGTGAGTCCCCCCTGTGGGACTAAGTCTCTTTCCTAGTTAGGTTTGTCAGTAATAATGTTTATTTTAAAATAGAAATACATAGGGAAAGCAAAAACAGGAAACACAGTAAAATCCTTTCAATACAATCTTCCCCAAAGTGTGCCCTATCACCTCTGAGCACGCTGAATGTTATTAGACACAGTGTCAAAAATTGTCCCATGTTAAAGTTAGTTTAAACAACATATCCTCAGTGAAGTGTAAATTTCTTTACTATAACATTTATCAAAATAAAGTTACACAATATATACTGTGATATCTAAGAGATGTGGGCTAACCTGAAAGATCTTCTTGTTATTTTACCGCAAAATTCTTATTTTCCAAAATCTGCTGTATTGAAGAAAATAGAGTAAAATATATGAATAGGTTAGGGCTATCTTATGTTACATAGTTTAAAAAGCTCATTTACTCTTTTATATTCAATCCATAAATAATTATTTGAAATAGTAAAAGGAAGCAAGGCCACATATCTACAAAAATATGGCTATTCTTAAAATTTTATGTACATGAAAGTGATTTGACTTGTAATCTGGATATCCATTATGTTACCACTTTGTTTTTCCATTAATTAAGAAACTTCTTAACTAGTGTTTGCCATTCTGAGACTAGGTTATTATATCATCTTTATTTTACTGAAAAGTAAATTATACAAATTGTTAATATCTACATTAAACCACCAACAGTACCGTTAAAAGTATTCTAAAATAACTTCTGGGAAAAAATCTTTGAGATATATTTTAGTGAAGACATTAAGGTCTCTAGTAACCACACACACAAAATGGACCTTTATTTTTATGTATAGCTTCAGAGAGCTAACAACTTTCTGGGGATGACTCTGAATGATCACATGTGTGTTAAAACACATTCATTATTCATGGATAAATAAAAGAAATATTCAAATTCGAAGAGGACTAGAAAATATAGAACTAGGAAGGGAAAGAAGAGCTATCTCTGTGCAGCTCTGATTTGCCTGATTGGGCATCAAAGGTCAGCACTACCTAAGACAACGGACAGCATCCACCACCTGCTGGACTCTTCCAAGGTGGTGAGAACCAGGCTCATTATCTTCCCAACATTTGGCTGAAACTCTCTCGAGTATCAGAGAGATACTTTCACGTTTCTGTATCATAATACACATTCCGAGCTGGAATATAAGACGTGAGCACTTCCTGAGGTGTACTTGAGAAAACACAACCCAAACCAAGTGACAAAATTATAACAAAGGTCTCTCTGTGGTGCACTTTCCCATAACAGAAGGAAATTCACCCCGTGGAAAGGACAGGGAGAAGAGGCGGATCAGTGGTGAAGGCATGGGATAAGAAAGGCATTATTTTCAGGTAGCATCAATTCACAGAAAGCCCAGCAGAATAAAAAACCATTGAGACGTAATAGGGAATTCAGCATGATATCTTGATGAAGATCAACTTTAAAATTCAATAGTATTTCTTCACACCAGCAAATAGCCCATCTGAAAGTCAATGACATTTTTTATTAGGAATAAGAAAGATAGATATAGATACAGATATTTACGTATTCAAGGATATGCAGATCGATGTACTGAAACAATTATAAAGAATACAGAGGATGTGTTCATGCACTTGAGCAAAATGCTTTATTATAAAAACATCAGCTATTGCCGGGCGCAGTGGCACATGGCACATGCCTTTAATCCCAGCGGCTGGAGAGGTAGAGGCAGGAGGATTGCAAGTTTGAGACCAGGGGCAGTCTGCATAACTTAGCGAGACCCTCTCTCAAAAAGTGAAAAAAAAAATGAGCTGAGGGTGCAGCTCAGTGGTCCAGCACTTGCAGAGCATGCAAGCATAAGGCCCTGGGTTCAACCCCCAGTACAGCCAAAAAAAAAAAAAAAAAAAAAAGGAGGTCAGCTACTCACAACCCGTAAATAAAATTCCCTGCCAACTAATATTCCTTTTAGACTTTTGAAGCTGTTAAGTTTATTCAAAAAATTATGAGAAGAATAAATCCTTGAAAAACTGAGCTCAGGTTCAGATATAGGTTTAGTATGTTAATATTTAAAGGGTGTGGGTCTGGTTTGGGTTCTGCTTTGAATCCTATGTGTAGACAGAAGAGCATCAAACTGAACCTGAGTCTTAATCCTGAACCCATTTCAGCTCTAGTATTTAAAAAATTTTTCTGAACCTAAAAACAAACCTGAACTCAAACCAGTGAAAAATTGGGTTCAGGTTCTGCTTTTTTTCTTTCTAATAAATCATTGTTTATCTACATAAAAATCGAAAAAGAAATGTTGATCAACATTTATCTATTTACATATAGGATTAAAATTCTGAAACCGAGCCAAACTCAAGCCCTCTAAATTTTAACATATTGAACCCACACCTCAAGGTGAACCAAGCTTTTTTTGGAAGCCCTGGCTAAACCCATTGTAACAAATTCTATATTTATTGATGTAGGACAGGAAAAAATACCAACAGCACAGCTTGAAAGATACAAAAAGTGAATGTGTGTCTTTGTAGGATTTTAAATGTGCTTATTGTGGAAAATTTTAAAGATATACAGTAGAAGGAAAAATAAAATAATTAATGCCCATGTTCCTAGACATTTTTCATTGAAAGTAGGGTTGCAATAAACTGCTTCTTTAGTTTGGTCATTCCTTAGTTATTTTTTAAAATACTTCTATAATATAAACAATATAATAATATAAAATAAGCTTTCACTCATCTTCTCCAAATAAGTTCTCATTGGATCAAATGCATATCATCAAAATGTTCTGGAAACCACTTGATCATTTCCTTCATTTCTCCATCGACTATTATGACTGTAAATACTGTGTGTACAATCTATACAGTCACTTTGATGTAGATAAAAGTACTAATCTCAAAACTACCTAGAAAATATTGCTTTCTTGAGAAAATGTACATTTGGGGCGTATTATCTTTCCAAACTTTGCTAGTAAGGAAATAAATTTAAGAGACTGAGATTCTCAGTCAGATAGCAAGCCCCACTCCAGCAACCTACTCTACCAGGTCTGCATCTAGAACCTGAATTTTCTAGATCCCGGTGTTACTTGGTTTCCTTTTAAATTTGTAAAAACTACCTTTATTACATGTCCTAAAACAATTAGCCATTGAAAACCCTATGAGGGTCGCTATGTGTCAGACACAACTTGATGACACCAAACAGCAGCAATGTCCTTCTTAATGTTTCTGGGAAAATACTTTGCAAAATGTTGAGAGTGTTGAATTTACTAAGGATGTGAGTAATCGAGGTGAAGCTTGTTGTTATTTGTTGTTAGTTGCCTTAGATGAGTTTTTTGCCTTCTCCTCCTCCTCCTCTACACACATCTTCTTTTCCTTCCTCTGTGGATGTCTGATTTCTTATTCAAGTGACTTTCCTGAGGTAATTCTGTGGTTTCTCTTAGACATCAAAGTGGCTACTGAGATCTCTGCTCACATATTCTTTTGCCTGATAATGATTGCTGAGAAATTTCTTAAATGCTATGCAGCAATAAATCTCCTGGTCATTGTCAATAGTCTCTGCATGCATTAGAGTATATTTTAGTTGCTCTAGCTGTTCACATAGTATTTCAACAACCTGGTGTTAACCTTCACCTCCTGGTTGGGTTCAGCCTCAAGGTCGGCGAGACACCAGAGATCAGCAATTTAGGTTTTTCCTAGTGATCCATACAGACTTGCAAACACACAGGAACATCCAGATTTGTAGGATAGTGTCTGATTTTGTTCAGTTGGTCTTTATTTTACTTACTATTTATTTATTTAATCTGTGCTAAAAATTGAATCCAGGACGTCACATGTGCTAGGTAAGCTCTCTACCAGGGAGCTACAGTCCCATACCTGTCTGAAAATTTTAAAGCCATCTATGGACTATTCATTGGCAGCCATAGTACCCTGGCATCCGATCCCACCTGATATCAGAAGCTAAGCAGGGTTAACCCGGTTAGTCCTTGGATGGGAGACCACCTAGGAACACTGGGTGCTGCAGGATAGGGAGAAGGACCTGGCAGCCCACTCCCAAAACAATCCTCCACTGAAAATCCTGTGAATGCAGGGAAGCACTGACCATAGTTCCAGGCATGGCACAGTGTCAGGGAGTATTTTGATGTACACAGGGTCACTATGAATCAGACCCGATTGGATGGCACCTGACGACAACAGAGCGAATGATGTTTTTAGTGGTGTGTTAAACAATAAATCATCAGTACTTTTATTTGAACTTTTTATGCTTTTATAATTTATTATTTTACACTTCTGGTTTTATGAACACATATCATTTTGACAAAACCACAAAGGTATCTTGGAAGATACTTGACATTGAGATAATACTTAACATACTCAAATAATAACAAAATATCCACCTTAATTTTTTTGTATTAGTTCCAAATATTTTCCTTCCTGCAAGTGAAAGGAAGCTCGATGCAAAATTTCCTCCTTTTTATGCTAAGTATTAGAATATCTGATGACCCTTTCTATTTTAATATGAGAAGTTTTATTCCAAAACAGTCCAATTTAATTTCCTTATCTTCAAAATATAATATTTGGACATGTTAATTATGTCATTTACTCTAAAGTATAGACCAATTTCATCCTGTTGCCCCATTTCTGTGTGAATTATAGAAACTGGTGTGAGATGATTTTAACAATTAACAATGGGCACTGGCTTTGTTTTTTAATCATTTTCCCTAGCCACTGGAGCTAACTTTTTATTTTGCCTCTTTGGACAAAGCTTTGTGTTACCATGCATTTATATTCAAAAGACAAAATTCAGTTGCATGACATTATCACACTGTAAATGTGAATTCTTTAGCTATACTTAGGGCTAGAGTGATCCAAAGCTAGAGATAGAATTTTATATAATTAAAGTAATGTTGAAAGCATGAGAAAGATATAGTTGTATATTTCCACACATGATTAAATGCTGCAGTTTAACCATGATTAATAAACATGTGATAAAGCAGCAAAATGAAAATTTTTTCCTCAACTCGTAACTCAGAGAATTAAATCTTAGAAGCAGGATTTATTGATGATTCATGGAAATCAATTTCTTTAAGAGGCATTTTAAGGACATAAACAAGTGATGTGGTTACCCAGGGCAAAATTAAGCATAAAAACATACTGCCTCTGAGGCAGAACAAAATCGTTTCTTGCAGGGAACAATATTGCCGAGTCGCAGCATGAGCCTTGAATTCTGTTTCGGAGAAGAGACCAGAAAAAGAAAAACACATTAATAATAAACTTCTTTCCATGATCACAGAAGTTTAAATCTCCTAGCTTGGACATGTGTGCCACAGTAAACAAACCCCTACACTCGCTACATACATTTTTGAATGCTAATTGACACATTTATACCAGTAAATGACTTCTTATACATTCATTTTAGTTATAAATAAATTAGTCATAGTAATTAAGTGCTTGGCTATTTTTTTTGTCTTCCTTTTAAGTTGTCATAGAGATAATACTGTTGTTTTCCTTTGTGGATATCATAGAGGAAAAGAAACATCTCTCTAAAAAATGTTTTCGGAGTAGGCTCCAAAGTAGTCGCTGGATGGGTGGGACCACATAGTGACATATTTTTGTAATGTTGTGTAATCCTTTGTTACTCATTTTTCCTTGAACGTATGTGCCTGTACTGTGTCTCCTCCTTTGTCTATATGTTGTAACTACATTATGTAACTCAGAATAAAGCTTTGGGCTTAGCTCTTCTTACTGCTTGCAGAAATCATCACCCCTGCCCAAACTGTGAATGAGAGACTTACACGTCACAGGAGGCACTGGAATGTCCTACCCTGGAGTATTTAGTCGTCAGACCACATAATCAGTTCTGGGTCTGAGCCTCAGCCTACTTTCTCATATGGGGGTTTTACTTTGGCACACATTTTATATCGTGTCATCCAGATTGCTGTACTGTTTTTCACTAGTTCCTTAAAAGCACACTTTTCTGCTCGTGGATAATGAAGAAAAACAAGCAAAGGAATAACAATATCCAGATGAAGACAGCTGAATACACAAAACCATCACGGAACTTCACACTGTGGTATATCATCTCTGATGCCACAGAGCAGAGGTACTATATTTAGTTTTAATATCACGGAAACAGCATGGATTCAAAATTCTGCATTCGTCAGTCCCCACAGGAAACGATTTCATTTTCCATAATTTTCTCTTTCCGTACTTACCAAGAATGTGTTCTCTCTTTTTATCTCACATGCTCCTTTTTGCTGCGATTTTGTATAGACGCTGCAAAGTGTCTACTGATGTCTTTCTGAAATTCTGGATTCATTCACTGTTTTTCTTTTCATGAGATTATTCAGTTTAAAAATTTAAAAATGGTATTTAGCTTTAAAATTCCTTCACACATTTAAAGACAAGGAACTCTTTCTGGAGCAAATGTTAATTTGTTTGTCCCCTATGGCATCAACATCCTGGTTCTTAGTTACCTTCTTTGATGTTGCAGTACTTGATCAATGGGATAAGCAATTCCTGGTAAGCTGCCTACACATTGCTATGCTTGTGATTACTAGCTTCTTTAGCAATGACTTTCTCAGGGAACCAATTGTCTGTAACTTCCTTAATGTTGAGATTATTTAGGAAAGTCTGCAGCATGACCCTAGCAGATGTTTTGAATTTGATAGACCACTGTAGTCTTTCTTTTCATTCAGGAAGAAAACATACCAACTAAACTGGAGAAGCCTTCAAAACACCTATAGAATATCATGTTCTCTCATTTAGTATGAAGAATATATTGCTAGATTTCCAAATAAGGTTATTATCATCATCAAAAGATGAAGGTGACCTTTCACGTTAACTTTGTTCTGAAAGAATCACTTTGAGTTTAGAAATTCCAATATTGACAATGGGTACAATTTATGAGGACATTTTATCATGTGCAACTAGGTATTTCAATTGAGGTCTATATTGTAACATTGATTTTAAACTATCAGCATAACCTAACAAGTCTCAAAAAACTAGAAAACACAGAGAGACATACAGACAGTTATTAAAATGATGTACGGGAACTTTTCTCAAAATCTCATTGGTGGTTAGTACTTCATATTCTCCATTTTATAGACCTAATATGTTGCATCTTATGTATTTTGGACATGGACTCAGGAGGGATCAATCCCTGGAGAAAGACATGTTTGGGAGAATTGCAGGTCAACAACAACAATAAAAGGAAAACCCTCCACCAGATGGATTGACATAGGGTCTGCAATAATGGACCTAAACATAAGTAAGAAGCTGTGCCTGGCACAGAATCGGGGAGTGTTTCGTTCCACTGTACATAGGGTCACTATAAGTTGGACTCGACTCGGCAATAATACCTTGTATGACAAGTAACACAAAATAGGCACTCAGAATGTGTCTGGAAGTAATAAAAAACGTACTCAACCAAAGCCTAAGTATAATGTATAAAAATTGTCTGATAAGGGGTGGGAGTTTAGCTTACTCATAGAGTGCTTGCCTAGCAACACATAAGGCCTTGGGTTCAATCCTCAGGGCCAAAAAACAACTAAACAATCACCTGCTCAATTTTGAAAGACAGAAAGGAGATGTTTTTTGAGTAGAAATAAGTGGATACATCAATAATTTTATTTTATCAAGTAGATGATAAAATAGTATTGCATATTACTAATGAAACAAGTAAAATATAGTATATTTCTTATTTTTAAAGAAGTTATATAAAGAAGAAATAAGACTATATTGAAATAAGGTGCTATGGTTCACACCTGTAATCCCAGAGTCTCGAGAGGCTAAATCAGGGACATTGCGAGTGTGAGATCAGAGGCAGCCTGTGTAATTTAGCAAGACCCTGTTTTAAAATAAGAAATAAAGCCGGGTGCGGTGGCGCACGCCTGTAATCCCAGCGGCTTGGGAGGCGGAGGCGGGAGGATCGCAAGTTCGAGACCAGAGGCAGTCTGTGTAACTTAGCGAGACCCTGTCTCAAAAACTAAAAAAATGGACTGAGGGTGCAGCTCAGCAGTCTAGCACTTGCAGAACATGCAGGCGCGAGGCCCTGGGTTCAACCCCCAGTACCACAAAAAAAAAAAAGAAAAAAAAAAGAAAAAAGGGCCTGGAGTGCAGCTCATTGGTAGAGCACTTGCAAAGTATTTGAAAGGCCCCAAGTTTAACCCCCTCTGTGGAGAATGGAGGCAAACTCTCTCTGTCCCTGGATGAAGATTCCTTCGGTCTTATGGAATTTTCTCTCTCCTTTTTACCTTTGCTAATATTCTTAGGTACCGTCCAGATGGGTCTGACTCATAGTGACCCTTATAGGGTTTTTCAATGGCTGATTGTTTTGGCATTGCTTCAGAGTGAATTGCCATGTCCTTCTCGTTTTTGCAGTGCTCGGGATAGAACCTGGCTCCTCAGAGAGTGTGTAGCAGCTGTAGTATTAGCAAATTTATGCAATTACATTATCTCAGTTTAATGATTAGAATGTTTAGTTCTAAGTAACATTCAAACTATTGTACTTAAACTAAAAAACGATACACTTCCCTAGCCAGCTGATGTTTTTGTAATATGAAAACTTCATATAAGGCCTATACCCTTATTTATAAATTTATAATTAGTATCAATTATATGCCTTCAGCCATACCACCCTGGCATCAGATTCTGTCTGATTTCAGAAACTAAGCAGGGTTGGGCCTGGTTAGTCCTTGGGTGGGAGACTGCCTGGGAATACTTGGTGCTATAGGCTTGGGAGAAGGACCTACTAGCCTACTCTCACAGCAATCAGGCATCAAAAACCCTGTGAACAGCAGAGCAGCACTGACAATAGTGCCAGCTGTAGCGCAGTGTCTGGTAAGGAGTGTTTTGTTCTGTTGTACATAGAGTTGCTATGTGTTTGACCTGACTTGATGGCACCTAACAACAGCAACACCAATTATATACTAACTATGATTGCGCATGGATATTTCAAAAGTTTGTGTAGGCATTATGTGTTTTAGTCTGGGACTAAGGTTTAGAATAAAATAAAATTTTACACGTTGAATATGTTTATATTGAGTTAACACAATGCATGTTGTTAGTGCTTCTCCAATATTCATAGGGTTTTCAATGTATATTTGTTTCAGGATTATTTCAGGAGTGGGTTGCTAGGTCCTTCTCCCATTTTTGTGATGCTTGGGATCAAACCCAGGACCTCAGAGAGCACAGAGCAGCGCTCTACCAACTGAGCCAAACTCCAGCCCCACAGAATGTATAGAACTCAATAAACAGAAAAAAAAATTTAAAAATAAGTTGAAGTTATATACTTAATTTAAATATTTACAGACCTGACAAAGATTTCCTCCTTGTTTACAGTTTGCGTAATTTTTATAAGCAATCTGAAGAAGATGTGTTTTCTTTGTCATTCTGATAACATTTCCATGTCTGTGTATTAAAAAAAGAAAGCAAAATTGCTTATCAAACTTGAATCTAAGAAGTGTGGCATGTGCTCATTAGTGGTATACAGATAAGCTTGAATTAAATGAGGAGGTAATGGAACATTTTGGTCTTTTTATCTGTGGACAAAGTCTTCATCTCTAATTTCCTATGTTACCCACACACAATCAAAATTTTTCAGAATAACTTACCACCTTTCACCATCTTGTTGTTGTTGTTAGGTGCCGTCGAGTCGAGTCCGACTCATAGCGACCCTATGTACAGCAGATCGAAACACTTGCCAATTCTGTGCCAGGCAAACCATCTTATTTATGTTTAAGCCCATTGTTGCAGACACTGTGTCAATCCATCTGGTGGAGGGTTTTCCTCTTTTGCGTTGACCTGCCACTCTTCCAAACATGATGTCCTTCTCCAGGGATTGTTCTC